>QAOC01050062.1:43097-83449 GCA_003255005.1 Begonia fuchsioides | reverse complement strand
AAAGAGAATAGGAGACTTAAAAGAAACATGTAACGAACTGTACATGTTTTCTAAATGTTGCATCCGCATTTATGCATTTTATAGTCATACTACTTACATAGAACTAGGCTCATAGTTTACGCTTTGCAATGTAGGTGAGCTGATTAAGAATGATGTTTAGATTAGAGAAGATGATGTTTAGCCTATGAGTGTATTAGGATGATAAGTGGTTATTGAGTGACAACCCATGGGGAGTGGCTCATACACAGACACTGTTAAATTTTAAATTGGCTACAGATTTTGTAAATCTTTTGGAGTGATGTGAGGATAAATGGTTTGTATAATTATGTGTGTAAAGTTTTTGGATCAATGTCAGGTATAATTATGTGTGTCAAATTTTTTAGTATTTGGTTTTAGTTTTCACTACCTATTTTAAATAAATAAACTTATTTAATTATCTTGCACTAGTGGAAAATAATTATAACAATTTTTAAATTGTAAAGTGATTTTTTGTAACTTAACTCATGGCATTTAATTCATAATTAAACGTGCAAGTCAATAATTAATTAGAATGGGTAACGATCCACAATCCAGGTTGTTAAACTCAAGGTGTCTAATTCAACGTGATAAAACATATGGAGCATGAGATTAGTCTAGCATCAGTTTCAGGTTCGAAATCTTAAATTGCACAGAATCGACAATTTTGTGGTAACCTTGATAAAATATGCACAACCTCTACAAATTCCAAATTTCCATACATATAATTGATATTCAAACATGATTTGGTAACCAATAACTAGAATCATAGTGCAAAACTTATAATTTTTGTATACCACTCACAAAAAACTTACAAAACCATTGATGTTTGCATAATTTGAATTTATCATTTATGTAATCATGTATATACAAATAATCACTCCAAAGCACATAATATACGGTCATAGCTCTTTATTCTTTTCCCAATAGATTCCTCTTGATGAGAGGAATACTTCTCTTCAAAAGATTGGAGGCCAATTTCAGCTTATTCCACTTCAACTTTCACTCTCTCTCTCTAAACTCTTTTCTGTCAAGTTCTTTCTCTCTTTCACCCTTTCTCTATCTTCAGCACAAAAACGGCTGATCATCAGCCACTCTCCACTATATCTAGATGGTTCACTGGGTGAAATTACCATTTTGCAAAATTTATCCATTTACTTTTACCATTTTACATTCCATCATTTAAACCATACTTACCTTTATTAATTATTTTACATTAGTTCTAAGCTAATCTTCATCATTATTAAACCTTAATGACCATATTATTTTCAATCATTAAGCTTTAATCATGATTAAGTATCAATGCTACAGTGACATGTGTCATATTCCAATTCGCCTTCCTTTTATACTTCTAATTCAACATGTATCTCTTCAAATAATTTCCAATTGCGCCATTTAATTGTGTCCTCAAAATTTCAAATAGCAAACAGATGAGGGTATTGACTTCTCACAATATGATTCTTAAAATTTCAAACTTTTTTCCACATTGCTTCTTCTACCTGGTCATTAGTCCAAAGAACTTTGAATAAAAGGATCTTTTTATTTCGAAGTTCTTTGGTCAAGTAAATGAGAATCCAAACTGTTGCTCCCTATACTCCAATGTCGGTCAAATTTTATTTCTCTTAAGTGTTTCTTTAGCATAGATACATGAAACACATTGTTCACTCTAGCCATTGACAATGGTAGATTTAGTTCATATACTCTTTCTCCAACCTTCTGTTTAGTGGAAAAGGGTGGATAAATCTTGGGCTACACTTGCCCTTTCTTCAAATCTTACTACTCCTTCAAATGGGAAAACCTTTAAAAATACTTCATCTCCCTTATTAAATTCTAACTCCCTTCTTTGTTGATTGGCATAACTCTTTTTTTGGCTCTAAGCTATTCTGATTTTGTCATTGATAATCTTCACTTGATTGAGTGTTTGTTGAATGATTTTGGGGCCGAGTATCTTGGCTTCTCCCACTTCATCCCAACACAAGGGAGATCGACACTTTCAACCATATAGCATCTTGCTTCATGTATTATTAAACTCAAGTACACATGATCGTAACATATCTTCCAATGTTTTGATTGTCCTCTTTATTTGTGCATCACTTTAAGGATGGAATGTGGTACTAAAATTTAACTTTGTGCCTATTGGTTTGTGTAAACTTCTCCAAGATTTTAATATAGATCTTTAATCTTGATTTGACATAATAGATACCGGTACTCCAGGAAATTTCAGTATCTATTGTATGTAGAGTTTAGCATATTGAGAACGCCGTCTTCAGTGATAGAAAATTGGGAGACTTTGTTAAGTGATCTATGATTACCCATATGCCATCATGTCCTTTTGTATTTGTGGGTAAATCCAAAAAAAAAAATCTATTTAAATATGTTTCCACTTCCACTCTTGGATAGGCAAGGATTGGCAAGTTCCTACTGGATGTTGGTGTTCTGCCTTTACCTATTGGCAAATTAGACACGATTTAACATAATTTGCAATGTCTTATTTCATATTCAGCCACCAAAAGTGTAACTTCAAATCTCGATACATTTTTGTACTTACAAGATGTATTCAGAATGTAGATAAATGTGCTTCAGATAACACATTTCTTCTTAAATAAGAATCTTGTTTCACATACCGTTGTTTTTTTAATTCTAAACTACCATCTTCTAAACAATGAAATTCAGAAGATTCATCAAGTTACATTTTTTACTTATAATCTAAATACCTTGGATCTCTAAATATGTCTCTTTGATTTCATCCAAAAGCGTAGGTCTAACTGTTAATGCATCCATCTTATTGGTCACTTCAATTATGAGCTCCCGATCAAATCTTTAGATCTCAAATTATAATGCAATTGAAAAGTTGACATTATTGGTTGCTTAAAGCCTATTGTTCTACTTCATTAATCGCAAAAATGTTGGCTTTTTCGAGAGGGTACTTAAATTCAAAGTCATAATCTTTGACAAATTCCAACCATTTTCATTGTCGTATATTAAGCTCTTTTTGTGTTAAAATTATTAGCTTTAAGTGTGATTAAAGTAACCATTTAAAAATTATTAGCTTTAAGTGTGATTAAATTATTAGCTTTGACAAAAATGTTATTTTGTATAATTGATTAACCATTAAAGAAAAGCTAAATAGAATGATAAAGGATCATGAGAAATACTCTCATCAAAGGGTACAACTTTTTGTCTAACAAGTCGGTTGAGTTTTGTAGAAATTGCTAAGTCTGTTACAGGTTATGTCGATCGGTTACCAGTTATGTCGACCGATCTTCAGGCATGAGATAAACTTATGTCAACCGGTTACCAGATATGTCGACCTATCTTCGGGGAGCAACTTATTATATGTCGACCGCTGTGAAGACCAAAGAAGAAGGTGATGTCGACCGCTAGAAGATTGTGTCGACCGCATGATATTCCAGTCTCATACATGATGTCGACCTTCTTAGAAATCCAGAAGCTTAATATATGTCAACCGCTCAAGATTGTGTTGACCGCTTACAAGTCAAGAAGCTTCATATATGTCGACCGCTCAAGATTCTGTCGACCACCTACAAGTCCAGATGCTATACATATGTCGACCACTAAAATTTTGTGTCGACCACATACAAGTCTAGAAGCCACATTTATGTCGACCAAAGCTCTTCCCAAAGGCAACTCAATAAAAGTTATGTCGACTTGTCCAACCTTATGTCGACCGCTCAAACGAAGGCAGAAGAGATAACTTCCAACGGCTAGTTCCTAATGTGTCTAAACGGCTATATCCATGTCGACCGATCTCGTACTTATGTCAACCAATCCAGCCTGCGTAGGGAAATCTATAAATAGCTGTTGAGATGCCGATTGAAGAAGACGAATTTTCTAGAGAAAAACTACACCAAAGTGCTACCAAATTATCTTTAGAACTATCTTAGTCTCTCAATCCTTGTACCAACACTTGAGTATCCATCTTGTGATTGAGTGAGTAGCGTAGTACCCGTATTCCTTGCTTTATCATTATTTTGCAGTAACTTGAAAGTATCATAACTTAATATATGCAACTCCAAAATGCCTTTATTCCAAAGCTCAAAATTTCCCAAGGTGTATGTTTAACGTGGTAAAAGGAATTTTTTAATAAATTAGTCTAATTTAAGTTATTAATGCAAAAACTGAAACTGGATAGATTTGACAGTTTTTAAATGATTTAGGTATATCATGAACAATATGCACTAATTTATCTTATCTTCCCATATACATCAACACCTAAGGCATTATAACATGATTATATATCCTTTATATAGAACCATCTATCATCACCTCCAAATTTTGTCTCAATACATAATTATCATAATATCAATAAATCCTCTAAAAACCACAATTATTCTTAACTGTGATTAATCTAATCCACACATAACATAAATATTAGTTTATGATTCTGAGCTCAATAGATTCCTCTTGATGAGATGAAATCTTCTTCTCCGTTCATTGGAGGCCGAATCTCTCGCTGTCACATTCAATTTTCACTTTCTCTCTCTAAAATCCTTTCTCCATTTTTTGCTCCTTTTTTACTTTTCTCTCTAGAGCCACGTAACTTGCTGATACTCAGCCATTTTCCCCCATATCCTATACCTAGAATAATTTTAGGATAAATTTACATTTTAATCCAACAAATCCTATTGTGTTTTATATTTTTGTAACAACCCTCGTTTTATGCATAATCCCATCATATATATAGGTTAAAATATTGGTTTAATGAGATGCATTTAAAAACAATTGTACTTAAGTCCATGCACATTCGACGTTTGCATGATTAAGTTTGAGGCTTTGTTAGACAATAAAGTCTGTGAGGGTGATTAGTGCACTTTGAGTGAATCTAGTGCACTTTAGAAGCAAGAAAAGAGATAAAGAGGTGAACCCACGACCATGGAATCTTATCTCTAATCTAACCAAGTGATAAAGTGGTGAAGATTATTGAAGATAAGGACCTAAGGTAAGTTAGTATTAAGAGTTCATGGCCCTTTAGTGGGACTAATTGTATAAGTGGGATATTTATGATTCATTGTGTTAGAATTCAATGTTATAAGTTGAGGGTGTGAAAAATTCAATGATATTATGTTCATTGATACATATAAATTGTTCATGGTGACATATTCAAGCATCATGTTTTCTTGGAAAATGTAATGAACTATTTTCATGAATGGTTTTCGAAACGCAACATTATCAAGGGAGAAAGGAGTGTAAGTGGTCATATTGGAGGCCAATTGACACACTCCAAGGATGCAGAGATTTTGAGAGCGGTAGGAGTAATGGCAATCTGCCGAGAGTCAATGAAGGAATACAGAAATAGGAGAATGAGTCCAATGGAACTTCAAATGCATGCGTGCGTTTGGATTAAAATTATTGTGGACTTAGACTTTAGGGAATGGACCAACTTTGGTCAAAATTTCAGAGTGATAGCACGTGAGGAACATAAAATAGCACGAGGTCACTTTTAGATGCACAAATGGACAACAAGGGTTTTGACATTGCAGTAGGTGAAGAGAAAACCTTTGCACAACTCCCAGTACAGACAACCTAAGAAAGAGAAAATTAACTTCCTCTATGGAAGGGGAATCAAATGGTGAGGGTTTGGGAGAATCAAGTGAATAGTTTAAAAGTTATGAGAGATTGAATTTTGGTCGACAGAACTGTCAGATTTCAGGAGTTCGGAAGAAGGAAGAAGGAAAAAAGCATGCACAACTTTTAGATAGGAGAAACAGGGAACGCAATGACAAACCAAATATCTCAAGACATGAAAGAGGAACTCACAGCCCAAATTTTAGGACATTAGCACACGGGAACAGAAGTTTACACGGAGGGCACTTTTGGGACAAACTGGAATTAGGTTAAAATTCAACCAGCAGCAACCAACAAGGACAACACTAATTCCCAAACAAACAAATGGAAGGATAGCAATGTGATTTCCAAACTTACCTTGACCCAAACAAGTGTGGAGGAAGGTTGGAATAAAGGCTAAGTGGCTCTAGCAAGACACCAACGCCAAAGACAAAGAAAAGGGAAGGATTGAGAGAGCTTCAAGCTTCTGCAATTTACCAAATTCTTTTCTGCCTTCATTAGACGTGGGAGGAGGGATTCATACCCCCTCAAACTTACACAAAAGACCAGAACAATTAAAAACCTAAACCACGTCTAAAAGACTTTACAAACTCAAATTTCATGGGAAATAATATTTCCCTTAAGCTCCAACATGATGGAGCATAAATTGGTCCAATATGATACAATTTCCAGCAATTTGATTCAAACCGAACCAACCTCATACATCATTTCAAGCTACTAGAATAAGTACAATTTACAAGTGCTCTAAACAAGCAAAAAATCTCCAAGTGGTGAACTAGCAAACCCCCATTGATGGACCAACCTCCCCTTTGATTTATTGGGCTCCAATCCGTGCTCAAAGTGAAGAGGATTTTAGGCAAGGTTCGGTCCATCACTTGACGGATTGTCCGTTGAAATGGATATGATCACTTGAATCCTTCTTGGACCACATTTGAACAGCATCCTCTCCCATGGTGGACAAAGTGAAGTCGGCTTTCCCTTCTTTTGGAGTTGGACATGGCCGAGGCTCTAATAGGTTGTCTTGGCAAGAAGGGCTTTGGGCATCGGTTGTCAACTTCTCCTCTTCAAATTCCCAATGCAAACAATGTTTGGGAAGCTCTTTGTCAAGGGGTGAGGGATCATCTAAGAGGTCCATTAAAGGAAATGTTACACCTGCAAAATCAGCAAACAAGTTAGCAAATTGTCTTGCACGGCCACGGGTTATCATGCCCTCCGGGTGGTGGTGGATCTCGGGCATGTCACCAATAAACTTATCTTGCGTACTCTTGCCAACGGCCTTGTATTTGGTTTTGTTTTGCAATTAAGTCATTTCCAACGGCGCATGAAACTTTTGTATAACGTACGAAGATATATCGTGTGATGCCTAATACATTCTTTCATCTTATAAATCTATAGGGGGCCTTGTTTTTTGTTAGTTTTCCACATTTTAGTTTATTAAATTAATGAATTTTTCATACAATGTACGAAGATGCCTCGTGTTATGCCCAAGACTTTCTTTTAGCCTCTAAACCTATCATGGGCCTTGTTTTTTTATCTCTTTGTGGCATTTTAGCTTTTTTTAACAATGGGTGAAACTTTTGTACAATGTAGAAAAATATCTCATGTGATGCTTCACATATTTTTTTTGCCACTAAATCTATCGGGGGCGTAGTATTCGATTGTTTTGTCAGAAATTGATTGTTTTCATCAATGCATTAAACTTTTGTATGACATTCAAAAATGTCTTGCGTGATGCCCAAAACATTCTTTCGGCCCCCAAAACCTATCGAGGGCATTGAATTTGGTTTTTTAATCCCACTTTAGTTGCAAACAATGTGTGAAACTTTTGTACGTTGTATAAACACTTCTTGTGTGATGGCCGACACATTCTTTCATCACTTTAACCTACTAAGGGCCTTGGATCCAATTGTTTTCTTGCATTCTAGTTGTTTCGAATGACGGCATACGATAACGTCTCTTGTAAAGCATGACACATTCTTTTGGCCTCAAAACATATTGGGGCCGTTCTATTTTGGCTGTTTTGTCGCACCTAAGTTGTCTCAAACAATGGGTGAAACTTTAGTACTACATAGGAAAACCTCTCCTATGATGCCCGAAGTTCAAGGTATTTTTTCTATGAGTACAATGAGTGAGATTGAGATAGAGGAGAAATATTGTGAGGAAAAAGAGTGAGGTTAGGCGCAATTGAGTGAGAAAGTGAGTGACTTCAAGAGAAGTGAAGTGTAGAGTTTTAATATTTCGTGGAGGCTGAAGTTCAAGGTATTTTTTTCTATCCTTTAAAGTTCTTTTAGGTTCATTAATGATAAAAATGATGGTATTGGTTGCATTGGTGGATGAAAAGGAATGATTTCATGTCAATTGTTGTGAAATTAGTTAATTACGTACAAGGTCAGGGTTTTGGAGATTCAGTCGAATTTGTAGGATCGAGATTAACCTAAGTGGGGGGGGGGGGTGAATTAGGTTAACTAAACTTTTTAAATGTTAAGTCAAATTCGTGTGAGTGTTTAGTGCGGAATTCTTCAACAAAAAATAAGAGTTTAGGGAAAGAAATTGACACCGGTTTGGTAACACAGTTCGGCTAACCTTGCCTAAGTCCGCACTTCAAGGTACCTTCTTGGAGATCTTTCTTGCTCAAACCTTGAGTTTCAGTCCGATTGACTTACGGGTGTCAACCAAACCCCTTTTACAATGATCGTTCTAACAGCAAAGTAAAAATTGTACGGTTTTTAATAAACTGACTCACTCAATCTCAATAATGATATACAAGTTTAAGGAGTAGCATTTGAGAGAGTAAAAGTTTGAGTAATAGATTTGGCAGCACTTCAGCATAGTTTTCTCTCGTGGAAAAATCGTTTTAAAAATGAGATCGCTTCATTTATTTATAGATTGCTGCTGATTTGTCCAGTTGGGTCGACACAAATCTTGTTGGGGTCGACACAAGCACTAGCCGATAGACACATAAAAAATATAGCCATTGAGAAGTTTCTGACCGTTGGTGCTGATCTGCCAAGTTGGGTCGACACAAAGTCTTCTTGGGAATTTGTTGGGGTCGCCACAATCATGTTGGGGTCGACACAATCACTAGCCGGTAGACACATAAAAATATAGCCGTTGAGAAGTTTCTGATCGTTGGTGCTAATCTGCCAAGTTGGGTCGACACAATCAAATTCTAAGGGTCGACACAAAGTCTTCTCGGGAATTCATTGTGACACGCTTGGGGATAGGAGAAGTGTCGGGAGAGTAGAGGACAAAGGAAAACAAGCAATCTGCCGAGAAGAGAAGTGATCAGCAGAAAACAGGGGGAGAAGACTGGTTAAGGCCACAAATGTACAAGTGCGTTTGGGGCTAATATTTGGTGGACTCAAACTTTAAGGGACGGGCTAGGCTTGGTCAAAAATTCAGAGCAATAGCAAGTGTAGAATGTAAAATGACACGGGACTAGTTTCTAATACACAAACAGACAAAACATGGCTTGGCAGTGCAGTATGTAGTAAAAGACTTCGGCACAACTTTCAATACAGAGAGTCTGGGAATGAGAAAATTGGCAGAAATCAATTTCAATAAAAGGGGAAGAGAATGCAAGTGGTTAGAGGACAAAAACATAGGTAGATTAAAGGATATGAGAGATTAAAAATCAGTCGACAGAATGGACAGATTTCAGGTATTCGGGTGAAAGACATTGGAAAGATGAAGGCACAACTCCTAAATGGAAGAAACAAGGGACACAATGAAAGACCAAATATTGTAAGACACGAATGAGAAACTCACAGACCAAATATCATAACATTAGCACACTGAAAACACAAGTTGGCACGGGTGTGGCTTTTGATGCACAAAATCCACTCGATAAAGAAATAACAACAACAAATAACACCAAACAGCAAAAGATCCGAAAACAAATGGGATGGAGTGAAGGCTATGGGACTTCCAAGCTTACCTTGATCCTAAGAAAGTGAGGAGGAAGGTTGGAATAAAGGTTAAGTGACTCTAGCAAGGCACCAACACCAAAGACAACAAGGAAGATTGGATATTACTCACCAAAATTCCAAGAAGCCGTGAGAAAAGTGGTTTGAGAGCTTCAAAGCTTCTGCAAATTTTCCAATACTTTTCTACTTTACAATAGACGTGGAGGAGGGTTTCATACTCCCTCCAAATTACACAAAAGAAATAAACAAAAATAACAACCTAAAATTAGGGCAAATGAGTGGCTAATGTAGGTGTTAGGTGGGAAAAGGGCCCCACCATCCACTTGCAAATCACCCAAACCCTAACTCACGTCCAACTACAATGCAAACACAAAGGAACTTGGAAGGATAGAACCTTCCATTAGTTCCAATAAAGTGGGGGTTGGATTGGTTCAAACCAAACAAACCTCCAAACAACAAACCAAGTCCAAAACTAGATACAAATTACAAGTATTTCCAAAAACTAAATATCTTCCAAGGGGACAAGCAAACCTTCATTACTGGGCCTCACTTGCCAAAATTTGTGGGGCTTTAATACGTGCTCAAGGTGGATGAGGCTTTAGGCAAGGTTCGGTCCATCAATTGTTGGATAGCCCAAGGCCAATCGGTGTTGATCATTTGCATCCTTCTTGGACCAAGGGTTGGGCACTTCCTTGGGCTGCTAGCTGCTGCTCCAATGGTGGAAAATGATGTAATTGGGCCTTCCTTTCCGTTGGGGCCAAACATGGCCATGGATCGGGCTCCATGGGTTGGATGCTCTCGGGCCGCTATCTGTTCTGGAGGCCTCTGTAATGGCGATGGTTGACCTGGTAATATTTGTCCAAAATTGATTATCTACCCCATGATGGAAACCTTAGGATGTTGGCCACATTTTTGTAGAAGCATGCTTGTCCAAAAAAGATCTGGAAGGCGGTCGAAACGGCTGGACAAGCCTCGAAGGTCAGCTTGGGCCGAAACCAGAAATGTTGTTTTCATCACCATGGATGTTTTGATCACCCTTCCATGCCACGGGTAAACTAAGTACCCTTACATGTGCACAAATTTAAGCTACTAATTATCCTCCTAATTATTACATAAAACTAACTAAATTATTACACAATGTTGGCAAAAAGGAAAACATGCTTTCCCCTTCATGTTTTGGTGATTTGGGGCCACCTTAATGTGCCACCCTTGAACTCCTCTTCCTTCATCAATTGTGGTTGGCCCATGAAATGCATCAACCCCACTTGACAACTAGGGCTCACCATGCCCTTCATCTTTGGCTTCTTGATTAAACCTTTATAAAACAAGCCTCCTACAAAATCAACAAACTCATTAGAAAATAGTTTGCTTCCGCTTCTAGATGTGCTAATCCGTGGCACATCACGTTGGGGTCGACACAATCAAATTCTAAGGGTCGACACAATCTGTGAAGGCTGAGCTTCTGGATTTTCCTAAGGGTCGACACAAACACGTTGGGGTCGAGACAATCAAATTCTAAGGGTCGACACAATCTGTGAAGGCTGAGCTTTTGGATTTTCCTAAGGGTCGACACAAACACTATTGGTCGACACAAACTAAGCTAAGGGACGACACAAACTGCATATATATGAAAATTCTGCAGCACTTAAACAAATTGTTAGACTTTAATTGTACCCTTCAAAGAGGGTATTTCTCATGAATGGTTAAGTCTAATTTAAGCATTGTAAAGTAGTTTATTTTATCTTTCATTCTTATTTTGCATAGTTATCATCAAAAATAGTTTATTACTTTAAACACACTTTTAAAGCTAACAATCTCCCCATTTTTTATGATGACAAAAAACTTTTGAAAGATAAAAGGCTCCCCCATAGACATAGCATGTATAAAAGATAAATTGCTCCCCCATACAAATTATTGATACAAATTATTGCTCCCCCATTGTCACAAATTATCATAACTTATGCATTTCATTTTTTCCCCCATTGACATTATCAAAAAGAATAATCATAGATATAAAGCCATAGAATATTCAATACGAGAAAGAAAATAGCATTTTTGATACAAAAAAAAATGTGCAGAAAGGGACGAGTTCTCCTAAGACAAATACGATTCTATACTATTCTACGGCTGGAGAAGAGTCAGGAGAATCAATAACAATGGTGCCTGCAGTAGATGAAGGCGCCATCGTCGATGGAGTAGGAAGCACAACTGTGCCAGGAGAGGAGGATTGTACTGGAACAACAGCAGAGGTAGTAGCTTCTACCTCCATGAGATCAACTGCCAGTGTCTTCGCTGAGGAGAGAGCTTGAGATTGAACAGGAGAGGGGAATGGTGAAGGAATTGTCGAGGGATCTTGAGCATGATTAGCAGGTCCAGACATACTAGGCCTCATGGTAAATTCACACCATTGATAGTACCACCTCTCAAGGTTGTCATGAAGAAAATCAACCTTATGATGAAGTGCTGAATTGGATGCGGCAAGGGAATCTACTGTCCTTTGAAGAGTATCATTTTGGTGGACAAGAGAATCTACTGTAGATGCTAGGTTTGAAATATGTCGCGTGAGCAAATCAAAATGTTCTTCCATCAAAGTGATAACTCGTTGTGAGCTGGAAGAAGACTATGCTCGGTATGTATATCAGCATTATCACTGGTCTGTCGAGCAGGAGGATCCACTATGGCCTCTTTGTATTGCCAGATTCCATCCTCATCTTGAGCTAAGCCCATTCGAGCAAGAGTCAAAGAGCTATACTTGTCCAGTTTTCTGACGCGAGTGATTGGCTCGGTAGAAGGAATCTCAACCCCATTTTGTCGAAGAATTTCCATTATTAGGAGGTTGAAAGGTAAAGACTTGGATTCCCTATCCATGACATCCATCATCCATCGCATAATGATATATCCTATGTCTATGCAACGTCTTCTAAAGAACATAAAGAGTACATACAGCTCCATGTTGCTGATGTAGTCTCTATGTCCATCCTTAGGTAATAGATTGTAAGTGAGGAAGTGACGGACTAGTCGAGCCACTATATTGAGGTCACTTGCCTTCGGTCAATAAGGCACTGAATCGGGATTCTTCGCGATTTATCTAAGGAAGGGCCAGTACTCTTCATCCGTCATGATAGTAGGCTCGGAATGCTGCTCATAATACGACTCAGTTTTTCCGTCCAATGTACAATTCATAATTATATTCAATTGATAAGTCGTGAATTGTATTTTCTTTCCAAATACATAGCTCTTAATGACAAATGGTTTTTGGGTGAAATACAGATTTGCATAGAATAGTCTGACCGCCTTCTCCGAATAAGGACAATATAACAATAAAAGATCGGGATTCCTAACAACTCACAGCCTTCTTTGATATCTATTCCAGGAATAGAGTTATGCTCATATATCCTACTTAAAATGAGAGGTGTGTTCTGAAAGATGGAATAAAACTTATCTTGGCTGCTTTTTTTTCGGAACAAGAATATATCCAGCTCTGAGGGTGGAATTTATGTGGGCTGAGCAGAGGAGGACGCTGCAATATGCTTCGATTTAATGGCTGCCCTCTTTCTTCTGACTGGAATTTTTTAGGTGGAAGCCATTTTAGGAGAGGGAATCGGAGGGATTGGAGGATTCGGTCGACTGAAAGAGATTTTGACGATTGAAAATAGTGCGATAGGGATTTAAAAGAAAAACTACAACAAACCCGATCAACCGATTGATGGATGAACCGAAGAACCAGTCGACATATCCAAATTTTATGTTGACCCTTTCTGCGGCAGATTCAAAGTCCGGTCGACATAACCTTCTTTATGTCGACCCTTTCTGCGACAGAACCTAAGTTCGGTCGACATATCCAATTTATGTCGACCCTTGTCACAGGAAACAACAGGAATTAATGTGATGTTTCTAAACAACATCGAGCCGAATTACTCCCAATCGAATTCTAATTCCATTGAAGGTCTTTTCATCCAAGGGTTTAGTAAATATGTCAGCTAATTGATCACTTGACTTGACAAATTCCAAGATTATATCTCCTTTTTGGACGTGATCTTTGATAAAATGATATCTTATTTCTATATGCTTAGTTCTAGAGTGGAGTATTGGATTTTTACTTATGTTTATGGCACTAGTGTTGTCACACATGATAGGGATCTTAGAGAATGATAGATTGTAGTCTTCTAAGGTATGCTTCATCCAAAGCATTTGTGCACAACAACTTCCGGCTGCAATATACTCACTTTCGGCAGTTGAAAGTGCTACTGAATTCTGTTTCTTAGTAAACCATGAAACTAATGATTCTCCTAGAAATTTACAAGAGCCACTAGTGCTCTTTCTATCCATAAGACTCCCGGCATAATCTGAATCTGTATATCCAATTAAATTAAGAAAGTTTCCCTTGGGATACCATAATCCTAAATTTGTTGTTCCACTCAAGTATTTAAAAATCCTTTTGACAGCTTTTAAATGAGATTCTGTAGGTGCCGCTTGAAATCTAGCACAAAGACATACACTAAAAAGAATATTGAGTCTACTAGCGGTTAGATATAGAAGTGATCCAATCATACCACGATATTTCTTAATGTCCACACCTTGACCATTTTCATCTTCGTCCAATTTAGTTGTTGTACTCATGGGAGTTCTTGAGGGATTACAGGAGTCCAATCTGAATCTCTTAAGTAATTCTTTGACGTATTTTTCTTGACAAATAAATGTTCCCTCTATGGTCTACCTAATTTGTAGTCCTAAAAAGAATTTAAGCTCTCCCATCATGCTCTTTTCAAATTCATCTTGCATGAGAGTAGCAAAGCTATCGCAAAGCTTTTTTTTAGGCTCCAAAGATGATATCATCTACATAGATCTGCACAAGAAGTAAGTCATCTCCTTCATGCTTAGTAAAAAGGGTTGAGTCAATTTTTCCTATTTTCAACTCTCTTTTCAAGAGAAAGTCCTTCAACCGATCATACCAAGCACGAGGAGCTTGCTTAAGACCATAAAGAGCTATATGAAGTTTAAATACGTGGTCTAGCCTATCAAAAGCCTCAAAACCTAAGGGTTGCTCTACATAGACTTCTTCCATGATAAACCCATTTAAGAATGCACTCTTAACGTCCATTTGGAATAATATGAAATTCTTTTGACATGCATAGGCAAGCAGCATGCGAATTGACTCCATTCAAGCTACTGGTGCAAAGGTTTCTTCAAAATCTATCCCCTCTTCTTGATTGTATCCTTTTGCAACCTATCTTGCCTTGTTTCTAATAACAACACCATGTTCATCTAGTTTCCTAGTTTGTCCTTGATGTTTAAAATATGACATTTGCATCGAAAAGGCCTAAAATACTTAACAGTAGGAATTTTGCCCGACCATAGTTCATAGGGGGTCTTTTCTAAAATTGGACGGATTGATACTAGAGTTATTGAATAGCATGCCGTAGCTACGACTTCCACCCAAAAATACTTGGGAAGAGAGTTTTCATTAAGCATTGTTCTAGCAAGTTCTTGAAGGGATCTATTTTCTCTCAACAACTCCATTTTGTTAAGGAGTCCTAGGAGATGAGAAATTATGATTGATCTCATGCTTAAGGCATAGAAGCTCAAAACTCTCATTTTCAAATTCCCCTCCATGGTTGCTACAGATAGCTACAATGGAGAGATCTTTCTCATTTTTAACTTTCTTCCTAAATGAAGAGAAAATCTCAAAGGATTCATCCTTATATCTAAGAAAGTATACCCAAGTAAATCTTGAGTAATCATCAACAATTACAAAGGCATAATGCTTGGCACCTAGGCTAGCTACTTTAGAAGGCCCGAAAAGGTCGAAGTGGAGAAGTTGGAGAGGTTTGGAGGTTGAAATAGCCGATTTAGAGGAAAATGAGGATTTTGTTTGTTTTTCCATTTGACAAGCATCACAAATTCTATCCTTCTCAAAGGAAATCTTTGGAAGGCCTCTAACTAAGTTTTTCTTAGCAATCTTAGCTAAGGTATTCATACTAACATGGCCTAATCTCCTATGCCATGTCCAACTATCTAAAGAGGAAGTTGCACTAAAAAAAATTTCATCACATCATGCAACTTTATCCAAATCAATTGAATAAACATTATCAGATCGATAGCCAATGAATAAGATTTTATCACTTGAGCAATCTTGGATTAAAAAATTACCCTATATCTCTTATCACAAAGTTGACTAATGCTCAATAAATTATGCTTTAAGCCATCAACTAAAAGAGCATTTTCAATAATAGGGGAAGAGAGATTACCGATATTGCCAATACCTATAATCTTCCCTTTTTCATTTCCTCCAAAAGATGCATTCCCCTTCTTTTGCTTGATAGAAGAAAATCTTGAAGGATCTCCCGTCATATGCCTCGAACATCCACTATCGAGGTACCAAAGATTCTTTACAAGGGAGCCTTCCACCTACACAACAAATCAAACAAGTTTCTTAGGTACCCAAACCATTTTGGGTCCTAGAGAGTTAGCATTATTTCCTTTGGGAACCCATTTCTCAACAACCTTTTTTTTTCTAACTTTTGAATTCACAGGACAAGTAAAGGATTGATGTCCTATTTTATTGCATTTGTTGCATGCGCTAGGTTTCACAAAGAAGTTCTAGTAGTTCTTCTTCGTAGTATGTGATTCATAATCTATGCCAGCCCTTTTAAATGTCACTCTTTGACTTCCTAAGAGCATGTTCAAGTTCTTACTACCGTTAGTGAACTTGAGAACTATATTATTCAAATCAAGCTTCTTTTTCTTTAGAGTTTCCAACTCTTCATGCCCAATGGTTTTACAACCATCATGTGTTTTAACTAGAGCAACATGCTCCTTTTTTAATTCCTTATATTTAGATTTCAAGATGTTGAAATCATTAAATAAGTCATTGAAAGCATTAAAAAATCATTATCTTCATCAGAATTTTCTAAGTCACTAAAGGAGTCAAGTACCTTGTCCTCCTTAGCCATGAAGCACATGTTAGCTATCTCCTCGTCTTCGGATGAGGAGCTTGATGAATCACTGTCATCTCAAGTCACTTTCATGGCTTTCTTCTTGTAAGCCTTGGGGTGCTTCTTGATTCTTGGACACTCAGACTTGTAGTGTCCCGATTTCCCGCACTCATAACATTTGACCTCTTTTTCTTCTTCCTTAGAGTGTTTTTCCTTTCTTGGGAATTCTTTTCCATTCATCCTTTTCCTTTGAAGGAACCTTTTGAATTTCCTCGTAATGAGGGCGACATCTTCATCATCTTCTTCACTTTCGTTTTTAGTTTTCTCTTGCTTACTAAATGAAGCCTTGAGAGCGATGTCCCTCTTCTTTGTTTGTTCTTTCTCCTTAATTGCTTCCTTCTCATTTACTTTCATCGTGATCTCATGAGTCATTAGAGATTCGATGAGTTCCTCAATTTTTAGAATCTTGAGGTCTTTAGCCTCTTGGATGGCAGTTACCTTTGGTTTCCATGCTCTTGGAAGGACTCGAAGAATTTTCGTAACACATTGTTCGTCTGTATAAACTTTACCAAGCACTTGTAAACCATTAGTAATGTTAGTAAACCTTGTAAACATGGAACTAACCAATTCATCATTTTGCATAGAAAACAATTCATATTCATGCACAAGCATACTTAATTTGTTTTCTTTTACTTGGCTAGTCCCTTCATGGGTTACCTCAAGTAATCGCCAAATTTCTCAGGCATCGTCACAACCTTGAACTCTATTGAATTCATCACCATTTAATGCACAGTACAATGTGTTCATTGCTTTGGCATTTAGACTTAATTTTCATAAATCATTATCATTATATTCACTGCTTAGTTTTGGTACATTAATGTCATTCTCAATTTCAACAAAAAATAAGAGTTTAGGGAAAGAAATTGAAACTGGTTTGGTAACGCGGTTCGGCCAACATTGCCTACGTCCGCGCTTCAAGGTACCTCCGATTGAAGATCTTTCTTGCTCAAACCTTGAGCTTCACTCCGATTGACTTACGGGTGTCAACCAAACCTTTTGACTCTTTTCTTCAAGGAGCATCACCCCTTTTACAATGATCGTTCTAAGAGCAAAGTACAATTTGTACGGTTTTTAATAAACCGACTCACTCAATCTCAATAATGATATACAAGTTTAAGGAGTAGCATTTGAGAGAGTAAAAGTTTGAGTAGTAGATTTGGCAGCACTTCAGCATAGTTTTCTCTCGTGGAAAAATTGTTTTAAAAATGAGATCGCTTCATCTATTTATAGATTGCTGCTGATCTGTCCAGTTGGGTCGACACAAATCTTGTTGGGGTCGACACAAGCACTAGCCAGTAGACACATAAAAAATATAGCCATTGAGAAGTTTCTGGCCGTTGGTGCTGATCTGCCAAGTTGGGTCGACACAAAGTCTTCTTGGGAATTTGCTGTGGTCGCCACAATCATGTTGGGGTCAACACAATCACTAGCTGGTAGACACATAAAAATATAGCCGTTGAGAAGTTTTATCGTTGGTGCTAATCTGCCAAGTTGGGTCGACACAATCAAATTCTAAGGGTAGACACAAAGTTAAATCTCCAACTTGGAAAATCTTCTCCTTTCGGCCTCGGTTGGCCGCTTGAGCATACTTCTCATTCTTTCTCTCGATCCGCTTCTTAATTTTCTCGTGCATCTTGCGGATCTTCTCAGCCTTATCAAGGCCATCGGTGTTGGCGTGCTCTTGGCTCGGTAATAGAAGCAAATCCATTGGTGTAGAAGGATTAAAGTCGTAAGCAACCTCAAAAGGGGTCATACCCGTGGTGTTGTGGTGGCACCGGTTGTATGCAAACTCAATGAACGGCAATTGAAGATCCCATGTCGAGATCCTTGTATCCACCACACTCCGGAGGAGTGAGCCGAGTGATCGGTTGACCACCTCCGTTTGGCCGTCGGTTTGTGGATGGAAAGCCGTGCTAAAAAGAAGCTTTGTACCAAGCCGTGCCCATAAAGTCGTCCAAAAAGTGCTAAGAAAGTTTCCATCTCGATCGGACACGATTGAATGGGGCATGCCGTGAAGCCGGACAATCTCCTTGAAAAATAGCTCGGCTATGACCGTAGCCTCGGCGGTCTTGGCACATGCCACAAAGTGCGCCATCTTCGAAAATCGGTCGACCACAACCATAATGCAATCCTTGCCTTGGCTTGTCCGTGGGAGTCCGAGAACAAAATCCATGCTAATGTTGTGCCATGAGTGGTCGTAACCTTGGGGTAGCATGCGGGTCTTGGCCTTCTTGCATGTCGCGCACCGTTCCACAAAGTGGTGCACGTCCCGAAATAAATGTGGCCAATAAAAATGTTCCTTAAGCATCTCCCAAGTCTTCTTTTCTCCAAAGTGTCCCACAAGGCCGCCTCCGTGAGCCTCGGTAATGAGAGACTCTCGGATGCTTCCTCTCGGGATGCATATGCGTCCTCCTCGGAAGAGGTATCCGTCATTCACGTGGTAGCCCGCCAATTCACCCTTGGCGGCTAACTCAATCCGTGATCCAAAATCGGGGTCATCCGCATAACAATTCTTTAACCAATCTAAACAGAAGAAACGTACCCAGAGTTCGGTAAAAAGAATGCTCCTCCGTGATAGTGCATCGGCCACCACGTTAGTTTCACCCTTCTTGTACTTAATAATATATGGATACTTCTCCAAAAATTCGATCCACTTTGCGTGCCTTCAGTTTAGCTTGCCTTGCCCCTTAATAAATTTGAGAGCTTGATAGTCGGTGTGGATGATAAACTCTCGGGCTAGCAAGTAATGTTGCCAAACTTCAATGGCTCAGATCAAGGAATAGAGCTCCTTGTCATAAGTCGAATAATTGAGTGTCGCGACCTTAAGCTTATCGCTAAAGTAGGCTATCGGGCGGCCCTCTTGCATTAAGAACGCTCCAATACCCGTTCCGGAGGCGTCACACTCAATCTCAAACACTTTATTAAAATCCGGAAGGGTTAGCACGGGTGCTTCACATAACCGGACCTTGATGTTGTCGAAGCTTGCTTGACAAGGCCGGGTCCGATTAAATTCTTGGCCCTTCTTGGTGAGCTCGGTCAAAGGGGCCACAATTGTGCTAAAGCCCTTAATAAAGCGTCGGTAGAAATTTGCAAGCCCGTGGAAGCTTCGGATGTCCGAGACATTCTTCGGGATGGGCCAATCTTGGATGGCCCGTATCTTCTCGGCATCCACTTTGACACTGCTCGCGGATAGGACAAAGCCGAGGAAGTGTATTCGGCTTTGGGCAAACGCACACTTCTTGCGGTTGCCGTAGAGTCTCGTGCGCCGTAGGGTTAGGAATAGCCACTCCAAGTGGTCGAGGTGGCTCGGCATATCCGCACTATATACAAGTATATCATCGAAATAAACGATAATAAACTTACCAAGATATTCACGAAGCACATGGTTCATAAGGCGCATAAAAGTGCTCGGGGCGTTGGTGAGGCCAAATGGCATGACTAGCCACTCGAATAGCCCGTACTGGGTCTTGATGGCCGTCTTCCACTCGTCACCTTTGCGCATCCGGATTTGGTGATAGCCGGATTTCAAATCTACCCGGGAAAAGATGACCGCACCGCTAAGTTCTTCGAGCAAGTCGTCGAGCCGGGGCATCGGGAATCGGTACTTGATGGTAATGTCATTGATGGCTCGGCAATCTACGCACATGCGGTGGCTTCCATCCTTCTTCGGCACTAGAAGGGCCAGGCGCATGGGCTCAAGGACTCTCGGATATAGCCCTTAGTGAGGAGTTCTTGTACTTGGTCTTGCAATATTTTGCTCTCCTCGGGATTGAGCCTATACGGTGGTCGGTTGGGCAAGGTGGCTCCCGATTGGAGGTCAAAGTGGCGGTCAATGCCTCAGAACGGCGGTAGATCGTCCGAGAGCTCGTCCGGGAACACATCCTTGAATCGGCCAAGTAAGGGTTGCACGGCCTCGGGGATGATCTCTTCATAATGTCCATCGTGCTCTCGGTGTAAGAGCACGATAATTGGGCCTCCGTGCCCGAGGGTGTGTGCCAATTCTTTACGGCCCATGAAAAGGGTCGTCTTGGCTTTGGCCTCTTTTCGATCGGCCACGTCCTTAGCAATTTGCTCCGGTGTCATGGCAGCCAATGTGATGCTTCGGCCATCCATCTTGAAGGAATAATGGTTGGTGAAGCCGTTGTGCATAACTCGTCGGTCGAATTGCCATGGTCGGCCTAGTAGGAGATGAATGGCGCTCATCGGGACCACGTCACACGTGACCGTGTCCTTGTTTGTGCCGATCGCAAAGGCTACCTGGGCTTGCTTGGTGACCCGGACATCCTCGCGGTCGGTGATCCAACGTAGCTTGTAGGGCGTCGAGTGTGCGGTCGTGGGCAGCGCCAGCCGCTCGGCCAGCTCTCGGGACGCGACGTTCGTGCAGCTCCCGCCATCGATGATCACCGAACAAATTTTGTCCTTGATCAAGCAACGACTATGAAATAACGTCTCCCTTTGTAACTCTTCTGGCCGTGGTTGTGTAGAAAGAACCCTTCTCACCATAAACATATTTTGCCCTTCAATGGCTCGGCAAACTTTTTCTTTGGTCGGGGCCGGATCCTCCTCAGCCTCGACGGGCGATGGCTCGTCCTCACTCACGATCTCCTCTGTCTCCTCGAGCACGGTCATGACGTGCCTATTAGGGCATTGCGCGGCCATGTGTCCTCGTCCGAGACACTTGAAACATCGGATTTCTCGAGCCCTTTGTGGATCGGCCAAGGTGTCCGATGGCTTGGAGTCTGTGGCTTGTTTGGGGGCCCATGGTTTTGGCGCTTGGGCCTGATCTTCGATCCATGGCACGGGCCGATACGATGTGGTCAGCTTTGGGGCCTGGACGTTGTACGACCATCTTGCCCTTCCTCTTGAGTTGCCTCTCAACTCTTAGGGCCATTTGAATGAGTGCATCAAACGACTCTACGGGCTGTAACTCAACCACATCGCCAATCTCATAGCGTAGGCCTCTAGTGAACCGTGCAATAACGTGTTCTACGGGTTCGGCCAAATCACACCGAATCCGTAGTGCTCAAATTCCGTAAGGTAATCATCAATGCTAGAATTACCTTGTCTTAGTCCTTGGAGCTGTAAAAATAGGTCTTGGCGGTAATGGCTCGGGACGAACCATTTCCGCATCAATTCCTTGATTAAACGCCATGAGGTGATCTCGTCTTCATGATCTCGTCGTCGTTGTGTACGAAGACTATTCTACCATAAACTCGCCTAATCCGTAAGCTCCAAAGATGCCAATTGCACCTTAAGTCTCTCGGAATAGTTGTAAAGGTCAAAAATTTTGTCGACCTTTTCAATCCAATCCAAGTACTTGTCTCTGTTGGAGACTCCATTAAAAGATGGTAGATGTACCTTAGGAAGCTTCCATTCATCATCATGATCTGAATGATGATCGGGATCATAATCATAATCTTCATAATCGGATCGGTCGAAGTCGCGCGGCCGGGATTGGGGTTGCCCTCTGTGTCTGGGACGTCGCCTAGGTGGCGGTGTAGGCCGTGCAGGGTGGGCTCGGTCTCGCTCGGCCATATCCTCGAGCCGCTGGAGCATTGCGTCCATACGCCGATTTATTGCTTCGAACTGCTACTGATTGCTGCTCTCGGGATCTCGTTGGTCACAAGGATCAGAGAACATCGTTTGCTCGCTCGTAGCTTGATCACGGGCGCCGTTGTGAACCGCGCCGCTTCTAGTCATCATGGCCGAATAAAAATTGGATTTTTACACAACCAAGCTCTGATACCAAGATGGTGTGCTATGAGAACCAGGATCGCACACACTTAATCGGGCTTGTTGCTTTTCACGTAACCGGGAAGGTCGCGTGTACGGCGATCGGAAAATTGGCTCGGGCCAATTTAAGATGGGGTTTGCGGAAGCGTAATATGATGTGAATAAGGAGGTTTGGTGGTGGAAATAATGGAATGGTTTGGTAGAATACGGAGATGACTCAGTGGTGATAATGTGGACCGGAATCGGCTTGTGGAGGAGTTTGAAGGCTCGAGGATGGAAACGGGAATAGGTAATGGATGGAAAAACAATTTGAACACTTGAGCAGTCAAAGTGTTCTCCTCGGTAGACTTTACCTGCACTCGGATGTGACGCACCCAACGTACGTGCAAAGGTTGACGGTCTTGGCCGGATGTGACTCACCGGAGAAGTATACATTGAAGAGAGCTTCAAACCTTTCGGGAAGAAGGTGCAATGCACAATTTTACTCTAAAAATTCACTCTATTGAAAACGGAAATCGACTACAATATTTAAAGAAGTAAAAACGAACTAAATTGCTAAAAAGAAGGAAGCTTTCGGCCCTTGGATTGATCAAACGCTTCAAGTTGACTTTGGAGAACTCCGTTGACGTGATTCAAGACCGGCTGATCTGAGGTGATCGGGATTCTCGCGGGTTGGCTCGAAGTTGGACCGGAGATGTCTTGTGGTCGGCCGAGAGGGGCGTCGGGTGAGTTGGTCTCGAGCCTTTGGAGAATGGCTCGTGTCAACATGCATAAAAGGTCTTCAAAATACTCTCAGTGGCTTCACTTAAGTAGCACGTGGTCTGGGCGCTTGGTTGACCAATGATGGTTCGGGTGCGCACGGTCAGCTCGGCTCTTGGTTCGGGGTTGACCGTATCTTCGGAAGATTCGCTCGTGCCATCTTGAGATAATTTGTCAGCCGACTCTACACGTGATTAGATAGTGAATCTCGATCTTTGTTAGTTGGAGATCCCGGATCTCTTGCTGGTGGTTCGGTGGACCGTTGTCGGGTGCACGAGGGTGCCGGCTGGTTGCACACTGCTTCGGACATCACGGGATTTATCTGTGCCATCTGAGAAGTGAGTCTTCCAGCCATCAAGTCTGATCCAAATAATAATAATAGCACGGTCAATTCGGCTGCAAAGCCTCAGTTGACCATGGGTGATCTCAAGCATGCACCGTGGTGGTCATATGTAGTGTCATCAAACATTCTTCATGTGCCAATCTGGATATGATCTTATCCTTGACCTTATCTTAGCATATCTTGATAAATCAAGTCAAGTTGTCGAGGGGTCTTGGACTTGATCCTTGGGTTGGCCGAATAGTGGGCCATTTCCGATCAGACTCGGAAGGTGTTTCCGAGGCTAAGAGACCTGCAAAATGAGCAACTAAGTTAGAAAAATCAGGCGGGCTCGTTGGGTCGGTCGGGGCTAGATCCGTGATGTGCTCGGGTTGCACATCAGACCCAAACGCTATGGGTCGACACAAACTAAGCTAAGGGACGACACAAACTGCATATATATATATGAAAATTCTGCAGCACTTAAACAAATTGTTAGACTTTAATTGTACCCTTCAAAGAGGGTATTTCTCATGAATGGTTAAGTCTAATTTAAGCATTGTAAAAGTAGTTTATTTTATCTTTCATTCTTATTTTGCATAGTTATCATCACAAACAATTTATTACTTTAAACACACTTTTAAAGCTAACAGAATTGTGATACGAAACTGAGTTTATGTCCTTCATAACTGTTAGAGTAGACCTTTAGAGTGATCCATAGCCGTTTGCATCACTCAAATCAGAGCTATGTAGACAAAGTTAAGGATGTTACAAGTTAGTAGACAAAAACTGGGAGAGAGCACCGGTCAACACATTAGATATGGGTCGACACAAATAGTTCTCTGGAATTGATTCGGTCAACCGCATGGATAAGTGGTCGACACATTATGCTAAGTTAGGTCGACACCTATAGGTTAGGTCGACCGATTCTTGATTTCAAGAAAGGCATGCTCTCTGTTTTGTCAATATCGGTCGACACTTGTCAAACATCGGTCAACACTTGTAAACAAAATGGTCAAAACCTTAAGCTACGTTAGTTTTCTGAATTTGGTGTCTTCTAAGAAGTTATAGTAGAGTATTTAAGGAACCATTTAAAACCTTAATCATTGCTAATGGACCATTATAGAGAAGTTATGGTTGTTTGAAGTTGGGATAGAAAACAAGAGTTGAAAATCAGAAGTGCTTTAACTGGTTTTGGAATTATACGTTATGCATGAAGTTATGTTGCTCCATTGAAATTATGGTCTTTTAAGGAACTTTAATAAACAAGTTGAGTTATTCAATGCCACTAGAATCAACTTAAATGGATAAGTGGATAGTAAGTTATGACAATAACTTTATGTTGTAAAACAGGTAACTTTACCGGATTCCTGATCTTAGAATGATCTATATGTTAGGTCATCAATTGGATTAAAAAGGGACTCAAGTGGATTATTTCAAGCTAGCGGCTAAGGTAAGTTAGTATTAAGATTGTTTTGCCCTTAAGTGGGACTACATTGCAAAGTTTAGGATGTATGTTTGTTGTGTGTTGCATGTTTATTTTCATATTATGATTGATGTAATGCATTAATATTTCATAGTCACATAGTCATGCATCATGTCTTACAAAAAGAACGGAAATGTTTTCCATGCATGAATGTGCGTAACGAATGAAGGAGGTATAACCATGAGGTGGAAACCTCGGTCACGAGGACCAAGTAGAACCACGAGGTGGAAAGTCGAACATGTAAATGACTGGTAGAACCACGAGGTGGAAAGCTCGGTCACGAGGACCAAGTAGAACCACGAGGTAGAAAGCTGAACATGTAAATGACTGGTAGAAACACGAGGTGGAAAGCTCAGTCACGAGGACTGGGTAGAAACACGAGGTGGAAACCAAATAAATATGAAAGAATAACGCAATAAAGAACAAAATTAAATTGTGCATTGTTTTATAAACAACATAGTCATACTCATGCATTTTATAGTAATGCTACTTACTGAGCTTTAGGCTCATAGTTTAGGCTTTGCAATGTAGGAAATGTAATGGAGGAATTGGTGCAAATGACTGATCAAGAAGTTAGAGCAGAGGAGTGTCCAAATGATACAGTTATTGAGTGACGACCGATGGGGAGTGACGTATGGACACACACAATCATAACCCAAAATGTTTTGAAGATGTAATTAATTTGTATATATTATTTTGGAGTGATGAATTGCAAAGGTTTTGAAAATGAATGTAACCTAAGTTGAATTATTTTCTTTTGCTGTATGTTTAAAGTATTTAATTTTTTTTTGTAAATTTTACTTATTAAAGGTGGAACACAAATCGTTATTTATTAAGATATGCATGTTTTCTATCTAAAAATTTTCCTTTTTAACCGTTTTCTAAACTAAATTAATAAGTGTTCAACTAATGTAAGTAAGTAAGTAAGTAAGAACCCAGTAACGGTCCGGTTCTCGGGTCATTAGTAAGGAAGATGAGCAGCAGTAAGCGACGACTCGTGTAATGACCCGATTCATGAGACGCCGCTTTCTGCTTTACCTTACTTTCTTACTTACTCTACCTTACTTTACTTTACTTCACTTACTCGCAGCCAGCCCGAGAACCAGTCTGTTACTGTTCTTAACTTACTTACATTACTTTTTGTGGAAAACTCGTTACTTTAAATTCCTAAAACTATCTTTAGCTTATAAAATGGTTTAGAAGGAAAACCGTCGAATTAAAACATACATACTCTCTTTGTAAACAAACATTTGAATTCCACCTTTTATCTTAAATACATAAGCATTCAATAACGTAAAATTAAAGCGAAAGACTATTGTAACAACCCTCAGTTATTTTATGAATTTTGTGAATTTAAGATGAAAGCGTTTAAGACTTATTTTTATGAATGTCACTTAAATATTAGAGTGTTAAGATATTTTGGATATTAGTAAATTAGTAGGTCGAAGGTGGTGAAGAAAATAAGGTTTAAGGAAGTATAAGTAATGACGTTATTCAGAAAGGTTAGAAAATCTTCTAAGTATTTAAGAACACTTTCGGTCGACCCCAAGATCGAGGAGGGGTCGACACAATGAATGCTTTCGGTCGACCCCAAAATTTAGGAGGGGTTGACACAATTGTGCATTTTAGGACGACCCCGGGAATAAGGAGGGGTCGACACAATTGTATAGTTTCGGTCGACCCCATGATTGAAGAGGGGTCAACACAAGTCGCTCTCGAGAAACACTTTCAGTCGACACAACAGATGAGTTGTTGACACAAATGACTCTCAGGAATAGATTGGGTCGTTATAATTGAACTTTGGGTCGACACATTCATTCATGCCGTTGAAAAGTCAGCCAAAATGTGGGGAAATCCAATTGGTGGACGTAAAGAGAAGGTTGATTTTGTTTAATTAAGGAAGTAAGAAGGCATGGCCAGCCATTCCCCTACCAGCATGGTTCCTTCTCCCTATTTTCCACTCTATGTTCTCACGTCTTCATAAGGGAGAGGGGGACTGAGAAAGAAAAAGAAATTATGTGAGAGAAAGTAGAGAGAAAAGTGAGATATCTCACAGAAGACGAGGGAAACTCTAAAGCTCTCGTGGGAACTGAAGTTCAAGGTAATATTTTATATCCTCTTAAGTTCTTCTAAGTTCAGTAAGGATAAAATGATTGTATTGGTTAGGTTGGTGGATAAACATGAATGATTTCATGTTAACTGTTGTCAAATCAGCCATTTATGTACAAAGTTAGAGTTTTGGAGATTTGGTAAAATTTTATCACGAATTTGAGTTTATGTCCTTCATAAGAGTTATAGTAAACTTTTAGAGTGATTTATATCCTTTGGAATTACTCGATTCCAAGCTATGTACACGAAGTTATCGACATCGCAAATCAGTATATGAAAACTGGGAAGAGTTTAGGTCGACCCCTTGTAGTTTGGGTCGACCGATAAGAGCATACAGTCTCTGTTTTGTCGACTTGGGTCGACCCCTGAAAGTTTATGTCGACCCAATCACTGTTCAAATAGTGAATGCCCTATGTTTCATCCACATAAGTCGACATACTTTAGTTTTTTGAATTTGATGTCTTTTAAGAAGTTATAGTAGACTCCTTAAGGAACAATTTGACACCTTAAGTATGAGGAATCAATCATTATCGAAGAAGTTATGGTTGATTGAAGTTAATGGATTACTTTACTTGCGTTTTAGGTTTTCAAGCGCAGCAACATATCGATCGAGTTTTTCAATAAAGCTAAGGACCTAAGGTAAGTTAATGTTGCGTATGATTGGCCCTAAGGGGACTATATTACAAAGATTAGGATTTATGATTTGAATTATGCTGGATTGTTTGGGGTGTAATGCACAATACACCGACCTCAATTTATTTGAGGATATGTTTGTGTGCCTTGTTTGATGATTGATTGATGATTGGTGTTAGAATAAAGATGCATGTTTAGAATGCTTGCAATGTTTGAATTGAATATTTTATTGCATGTTTACATGTTCATGTATCTTAATTGTTCATGCATCATGGTTTTAAGAAAAATACAAAAATGATTTACATGCATGATTTTCATGACAATATGCAGCGGGTCGTTGAACGAGGAGCTCGAGTTAGACTGCCTCGAGGGAGGCCAGATGGTGTCTACTCTCTCCCGTGGTACCTTCAACGATCAAATAATGAAAGAAATGAAATGAACAAAATGTACGTAAATAGTTACATGTTGGGCTGGGTTGAGTTTGGCTGTCCCAAGAGGTTGGACCAAATGGTGCCTACTCTCCCCTAGACGGTATTACCCACATTAACTGGACTGTTAAGTGAAAGAAAAAGAAAAGAAATGAACGAAATGTACGTAAATAGTTACATGTGTGGCGGAGTTGAGTTTGGCTGTCCCAAGAGGTTGGACAAAATGGTGCCTACTCTCCCCTAGACGGTATTACCCACATTAACTGGATTGTTAAGTGAAAGAAAAAGAAATGAAATAAACGATATTGAAATTGCATTGTTTTTATAAAGTAGCATATGCATAAAGGTCTCATAAATGTTGTATTATTATGGATTAAGTTACTGAGCGTTAGGCTCATTAGATTAGCTTTGTAATGTAGGTGAAGAAACAAACATTGTGGGTTTTACTTACCGCTGATAGATGCTCGAGGTGGTGAAGTACGTCCATTGTTGAAGATTGTGGTTGTTAGTGCGATTTTGATCGGTGGGTGGCTCACGTAAATGGAAAATGTTTTGTTTAAAAACTAATGTATAATATTATGTTTAGTTTATAACTGTTTTGTAATAACTTGGTATAAATGTTAAGATACAAGTATGTTTTGGGTCACTTATTACGATTATAACTGATTTTGATGAAGTTAAATAAAAGTCTTCCGCTGTATTTTATCCCAAAGATTTCAAATCGATAGGTTTTACCTTAAATTGTTTAACGTTGGTACATTTGTTAAAAAAAAAAGAAAAAAAAAATTTTAATCAAGCAAAAGAAAAAAAAAGCAGGCGTTACAATATGGTATCAGAGCGCACCGGGAACCGTTTCTGTAGACTGCCTAACAGCACAAACCTTTACATGGAGATAGTTCATACACTGTAAGTTCATTAATGATTATATTATTGTTTGTAATTATGGGTTGCTAAATTACTAAAGCTTAGTTCATTATGCCGAGAAGACAAGGAAGGGAAATGGAAGGCAGAGATATGCACTTAAAAAGCTAACTGATCTTGTGGATCATTAGTTTCAGCAATTAGAACGGTTTATGGCAAAGGAAGAACAAGGAGGTTTTCGTTCGAATGTTGCTGGAGAGTTAAGTTATGAAAGATTTCGACGACTTCACCCACCTAACTTTGATGGATAGGCAACAGATCCAACTTGTGCTGAAGAGTGGATCCGAACGATTGAAGATATGTATGATTATGCCAAGATTGAGGAAGATGAGAAAGTTAATTGTGCAGTCTTTATGCTATCAAAGGATGCACGTTACTGGTGGGACACTATTGAATGTGAAAGAGATGTCATGGAACAAATTTAAGGACATCTTTTACAACAAATATTTCAATCATGCAATTCGAACGAGTAAGTTGGTGGAATTTGTTCACACGGAGTACACACGGAAATTTGAAGAATTATCTCGTTTTGCTCCACACATGGTGGCCACTGACGAACTCAAGGTACATCAATTCATTCAAGGGCTGAAATTCGAAATATTTAGAGGAGTAAAGATCTCCGGAACGAAAAATGTGCCTTATTCAATGGTGGTGACAAAAGCCCTAGAAGTGGAGGGGGCTGAAATAAAATTCCAAAGGAAGAGGGAGTCTCCGAAGAAATTTTTCAAAGAAGTGCAGCATCAACCAAATTAGGCATTCCAGCAATCAAAAGGTGCAAAACGACCCAACGACGGAAGGATTGAACAAGGGAAAGGAAAGCGTGTACAAGGGTTTTCTCAAGCTGAAGAATGTCCGAAGTGTTAAAAACGAAAATTTGGAGAATGCATAGCTGGAACTGGTAGGTGTTTCAAATGCAAGGAGATAGGTCATATTGCAAGAGATTGTCCAAAAATGAACAAAGATCAAATAAAGGTGGCACCAAGGGTTTTTGCACTTATCGAATTTGATAATGAAGAACAACCTACGGTGGTGTCAGGTACTATTTTAGTTAATGGCGTTACTGCTTATACATTTATAGATTCTTGTGCCTCTCATTCATTCATGTCATCTACATTCATGGTTAAAATGAAATGTTCAACGGTGGTAGCTGGATTATATTATTTCGGTAAATGGTAGAGACTTACAAACTGATTTTATAATTATGGATATGAAAGGGTATGATATTATATTGGAAATGGACTGGTTATTTCAACATTTTGCAACAATTAATTGTAGAGCCAGAACAGTATGCTTCCAGCCTCCGAATACTGAATGGTATTCTTTTCAAGCAATGAAAAGTACCAACAGAACACCTATCATATCATCTATTAAAGCCCAACAATTATTGAGAAGCGGTTGTTTTGGGTTCTTAGCAAGCATAATTGATACTCGAATGCAATGGGTGCAAAATTACAAGATATTCCGGTGGTGAAAAACTTCTCAGACGTATTTTTAGATGATTTACCAGGACTACCCCCAGATCGAGAAATTGAGTTTGTAATTGATCTATATCCAGGGGCAGAACCAGTATCAAAGAATCTATATAGAATGGCGCTTGTAGCATTAAAAGAATTGAAGGCACAATTGGAGGAATTAGTACACAAGGGCTTTATACGTCCAAGTTTCTCGCCATGGGGAGCTCCAGTGTTATTTGTTAAGAAGAAAGATGGATCACTGAGAATATGTATTGACTACAGAGAATTAAATAAATTAACGATCAAGAACAAGTATCCACTTCCAAGGATTGATGATTTATTTGACCAACTCCAAGGCGCACAGGTGTTCTCAAAGATCGATCTAAGATCAGGATACTAAAAATTGAAGGTCAAAGCAGAAGATGTCCCGAAAACAGCATTTAGAACTCGATTTGGACACTACGAGTTTTTGGTGATGTCTTTTGGATTGACCAATTGCTCCTGCTACCTTTATGGATCTAATGAATTGCGTATTCCAAGAGTATTTAGATAAATTTGTAACTGTGTTTATCGATGATATTCTCATATATTCTCAAACAGAGGAAGAGCATATGGAACATCTAAAGGCAGTATTATTAACTTTAAGACGACATATCTTATATGCTAAGTTTTCTAAATGTGAATTCTGGCTTGATAGAGTTAACTTTCTTGGACATGTAGTATCCAAGGATGGTATTTCTGTTGATCCATCAAAAGTCCAAGCAGTGATGGACTAGCCACAGCCAAGGAATATTAATGAGGTACATAGCTTTCTTGGGTTAGCTGGATATTATTGAAGATTCATTGAAAGATTTTCAAAGATAGCAATCCCTTTGACCCGACTAACGAAGAAAAACATGAAGTTTTGGTGGTCAGGTGAATTTGATAGAAGTTTCCAAAACTTGAAACAAAAATTGACATCAGCCCCAATTTTGACAATTCCAACTGAGGACGGAAAATTCACAATTTATTGTGACGCTTCCAAAATTGGGTTAGGTTGTGTATTGATGCAAGAGGGAAAAGGGATTGCTTACGCATCAAGGCAATTAAAAGGGTATGAGCAAAATTATACTACTCATGATTTAGAATTAGCTGCAGTTGTTTTCGCATTAAAAATATGGAGGCATTATTTATATGGGCAACAATGCGAGATATTTTCAGACCATAAGAGTCTGAAGTATTTATTCACCCAAAAAGATCTGAATATGAGGCAATGAAGATGGCTCAAATTTGTAAAAGATTATGAGTTTGAAATCAAATACCATCCCGACAAAGCTAATGTAGTAGCTGTTGCATTGAGTAGGAAGTTCATACCAGTCCAATTGGCAAAGTCTACAACGCTTCAATCTGAAATTCAAAAGTCTAGCTTAGAAGTAGTGTCAAATTTGAGTTGTAGGCTTGCAGCATTATCTTTGAAGCCAACTCGTATGGATGAAATCAAGGAAGCTCAATTGGAAGATCCAAAATATAAACGATATAAATTGGGCAAAAAGCCAATTTCTTTTGACTTTAAGTGTTCCAATGATGGTGTTCTAAAGTTTAAAGATAGATGGTATATTCCGAAAAAGCAAGAATTACAGAAGAAAATATTATCGGAAGCCCATTCTTCTACATTTACGGTGCATCCGGGAAGCACTAAAATGTATCGAGATTTAAAACAGCACTTCTGGTGGCCGAATATGAAGGAGGATGTAGCAAAACATGTGGAATTTTGTGTCACGTGTCAAGAAGTTAAAGCTGAACATCAAAGGCCTGCAGGAACGCTTCAGTCTTTACCAATCCCAGAATGGCAATGGGAGCATATAACAATGGACTTTGTTGTGGGATTACCGAAAATGACAAAGGGGCATGATGCCATTTGGGTGATTGTTGATAGATTAACAAAGTCAGCCCATTTCTTACCGGTTAGAATGAATTTTTCTATGGATCAGTATGCTGAATTATATGTTCAAGAGATTATAAGACTGCATGGAATTCCAGCATCGATAGTATCAGATCGTGATCCAAGATTTACTTCAAAATTTTGGAAAAGTTTACATAAGGCAATGGGGACTACATTGTCTTTTAGCACGGCTTTTCATCCCCAAACTGATGGTCAAACCGAAAGAACAATTCAAATATTAGAAGATATGTTACGAGCATGTGTATTGGATTTTCAAACTACATGGAGTAAGATGTTACCATTAGTGGAGTTTGCATATAATAATAGCTACCAATCAACAATTGGTATGGCCCCGTATGAGGCATTGTATGGGCAAAAATGTCGATCTCCATTGTATTGGGATGAAGTTGGAGAAGCAAAGTTGTATGGACTAGAAATTTTGCAACAAACTGCAGATCAAGTGAAAGTTATTCGAGAAAGAATCAAAATAGCTCAAAACCAACATAAACATTATGCAGACCAAAGGAGGAGAGAACTAGAATTTGAAGAAGGAAATGAGGTACTCTTAAAGGTTTCGCCTTTTAAGGGAATGATGCGGTTTGGAAAAAGGGGAAAGCTTATTCAACGATTTATTGGGCCTTTCCCTATTATAAAAAAGCTAGGTAAAACAGCTTACATGTTGAAATTGCCATAATCTATGGCTGGAATCCACAACATTTTTCACATTTCAATGTTAAGGAAATGTGTCCGTGATACTACTCATGTGATTGAAGATAGAAGTATCGACATTGAGCCTACTTTGACATATGAAGAAAAACCGGTAAGGATCTTGGATTAAAAAACAATAGAATTGAGAAACAAACAAATCCCTTTGGTCAAAGTCCTATGGAGAAACAATACTATAGAGGAAGCCACGTGGGAAAGGCAACAAAACATGATGAAGAAGTATCCAGAACTTTTTGACATCTAAATTTTGAGGACAAAATTTTTTTTAAGGAGGGTAGAATGTAACAACCCTCAGTTATTTTATGAATTTTGTGATTTTAAGATGAAACCGTTTAAGACTTATTTTTATGAATGTCGCTTAAATATTAGAGTGTTAAGATGTAATACCAGTGTACAAACTAAGTGTTTTTACGCTATCAAATGGTTCAACTAGAAATTTGTTTGAAGTGATACATACTGAATTATGAGTAAGAAAAGAAGGCGAATTGGAGTAGAAAACATGCCACTATAGGATTAGTACCAAATCATGATTAAGACATAATTAGTGAAAATTATGGGATCATTAAGGTTCACTAATAATGATTAATTAGTTAACCCTGAGGATTAGCTTAGAACTAATGTGAATTAATTAGTTAAGCTAAGCATGATTTAAATAATGATAATGAAGGTATTTTAGCAATTAATAGAGCAGGTTATGGTAAAATGCTAAAAGTAAATAGATAAATTTGGCAAAATAGTAATTTCACCCCATGAACCATCTAGAAATATTGAAGGATGGCTGATGATAAGGCATTTTCGTGCTGAAGAGAGAGAAGGGGTGAAAGAGAGGGAGAATTTGACAGAAAAGAGTTTAGAGAGAAAAAGTGAAAGTTGAAAGGGAAGAGGCTGAAATATGCCTCCAATCCTTTGAGAAGAAGTGTTCCTCTCATCAAGAGGAATCTTTTGAGCTAAAAATCAAGAGGTATGACCTTATGTTACGTGGTTTAAAGTTATTATGATTATTCACATGATTATATTAAGGATAAGTGAGAATTATGAGATTATCAATGGCTTTGTAAATTGGTTATGAATGATACACGAAAATTAAAAAGTTTTGATCCATGGTTCTGTTTATTGGTTAACCAATCATGTTGGAATATCATATATATATTTATGAATGATGAAAATTTGGAATTGGTAGAGGTTGTACATATTTTATCAAAGTTACCACGAAAGTGTCAATTCTGTACAAATTAAGATTTGTATCTGAAACCAATGATAGACTAATCCCATACCCTAGATATTTTAGCACGTTAAAGTAGACACTTTGAGTGACATATAGGCTTTGGAATCATATCATTTCATGGTGTCTATAAAAAGTTATGATATTTCAAAGTTATCAAAAAACAAGACGTTGATTCCGAAAATTATGAATGATATTAGGTTATTGAGGTGAAGGTGATTCACAAAAGTACCTACTACTAGAAAGACTAGCTAAGGATAAACAAGGTAAGTAGTATTGTGTGTGTTTTGCCCTTAATTGGGTCTACATCATAGAATAATAGGACTTTGCTGTGTTTTATGCTTTACATGTTGAGATGAGATGCACGTATAAAATGATGTACAAAAGCATAATTTGGTTTATGATTTGATGAATTGTTGTGTTTAATGTTATGAATCTTACTTAATTGCTTGCCACGTTCATACCACAAACATCCCATGCATCATGTTTTCTAGAAAGTTATGAACTATTTACATGCATGAGATTTCGTATGAAACATAATATAAAATGGTTGTTTCGGGTTGAGCTCGAAATACAACGAAGGAAAAAGATAAAATAAAGAAAGAGAAAGTTACGTAAATGTCATTGGGAAGGGGTTTGAGTTGGCTGTTCCCTTAGGTGGACTCAAGTTTGTAGTCTCTCAACCCTTGGAATCGAGTTGGCTGTCCCCTTAGGTGGACTCAAGTTTGTAGTCTCTCGTTCCTTGCCAGGAAGCCCCAATGATAAGGAATGATAGAAATTAAAGGAATGAAAAACCCATAATAAAACGAAAAGAAAAGTTTTACTTGTGCATATCATGTACATGTTCATGCATATTTATACTACTTGCTGAGCCTTATGCTCATAGATGAGTTTTATGATGTAGGTGAGGAAGACGTACACTAAGAGGTGTACGAGATGGATCGCTTTGTTCATGGGGGTGGTCGATGTTGTTTGAGCTGATTTTGACCTGTGGGCAAGGATTTTGAAGAATCGTAAATAATGGTTAGGAGAATAAGTTTTTAACTTTGTACATATAACTTGTAAATAGTTTAAGAAACCTGACATGTTGTAAATATGTTTTTAAGTAACTTTAGTTTTCATGTATGCCTTAAATGATTTTTACAAGAAAATATTTTCCGCTGCAAGTAAAAGAAAAATGTGAAGAATATATTTCTAGCTAGGAAGGACCTTACAAACTTATGGTACTAGAGTCCAGGTCAAAATCATTTTTGTAGACTGCTTGACGACACAACTACCACCATGAACGAGCTCCAACATTAGTAAGTTTTTCTTATTATAAGTGAATAAGTATTTGCTTATACATTATTGCTCGATGTAGGATAAGTACAAAATGGTAAGAGGAAATCCTGCAAGAGATGAGGTTGTTAATCGGCTGTCCGATATTGTTGATCGTCAATTTCAACAATTGGAAAGATTAATGGCTCGAGAAGAACAATCGAATCCCTATGTGGTTAGGATGAGAGATCTTAGCTGCGAAAGGTTTGGCCTCCTGCACCATCCCAGTTTTGATGGGCAATCATCGGACCCAGCATATGCTGAAGAGTGGGTTCGTACCCTTGAAGATATGTTCGAAGGTGGTGAAGAAAATAAGGTTTAAAGAAGTATAAGTAATGACGTTATTTGGAGATGTTAGAAAATCTTCTAAGTATTTAAGAACGCTTTCGGTCGACCCCAAGATCGAGGAGGGGTTGACACAATGAATACTTTTGGTCGACCCCAGAATTTAGGAGGGGTCGACACAATTGTGCATTTTAGGACGACCCCGGGAATAAGGAAGGGTCGACACAATTGTATAGTTTCGGTCGACCCCATGATTGAAGAGGGGTCGACACAAGTCGCTCTCGGAAAAACACTTTTGGTCAACACAACAGACGAGCGGTCGACACAAATGACTCTCAAAAATAGATTGGGTCGACACAATTGAACTTTGGGTCGACACATTCATACATGCCGTTTAAAATTCACCCAAAACGTGGGGAAATCCAATTGGTGGACGTAAAGAGAAGGTTGATTTTGTTTAATTAAGGAAGTAAGAAGGCATGGCCTGCCGTTCCCCTACCAGCATGGTTTCTTCTCCCTATTTTTCACTCTAAGTTCTCACGTCTTCATAAGGGAGAGGGGGACTGAGAAAGAAAAAGAAATTATGTGAGAGAAAGTAGAGAGAAAAGTGAGATATCTTAGAGAATAAGAGGAAAACTCTAAAGCTCTCATGGGAACTGAAGTTCAAGGTAATATTTTATATCCTCTTAAGTTCTTCTAAGTTCAGTAAGGATAAAATGATGGTATTAGTTGGGTTGGTGGATAAACATGAATGATTTCATGTTAACTGTTGTGAAATCAGCCATTTATGTACAAAGTTAGAGTTTTGGAGATTTGGTAAAATTGTATCACGAATTTGAGTTTATGTCCTTCATAAGACTTATAGTAAACTCTTAGAGTGATTTATATCCATTAGAATCACTCGATTCCGAGCTATGTAGACAATGTTATGGATATCGCAAGTCAGTGTACGAAAATTGGGAAGAGTTTAGGTTGACCCCTTGTAGTTTGGGTCGACCGATAAGAGCACACAGTCTCTATTTTGTCGACTTGGGACTACCCCTGAAAGTTTATGTCGACGCAATCACTGTTCAAACAATGAATGCCCTCTGTTTCATCCACATAAGTCGACATGCTTTAGTTTTTTGAATTTGATGTCTTCTAAGAAGTTATAGTAGACTCCTTAAGGAACAATTTGACACCTTAAGTATTAGGAATGGATCATTATCGAAGAAGTTATTGTTGATTGAATTTAATGGATTACGTTACTTGCGTTTTAGGTTTTCAAGCGCAACAACATATTGATCGAGTTTTTCAATAAAGCTAAGGACCTTAGGTAGGTTAATGTTGCATGTGATTGGCCCTAAGAGGACTACATTACAAAGATTAGAATTTATGATTTGAATTATGCTGGATTGTTTGGGGTGTAATGCACAATACACCGACCTCAATTTATTTGAGGATATGTTTGTGTGCCTTGTTTGATGATTGATTGATGATTGGTGTTAGAATAAAGATGCATGTTTAGAATGCTTACAGTGTTTGAATTGAATATTTTATTGCATGTTTACATGTTCATGTATCTTAATTGTTCATGCATCATGGTTTTAAGAAAATTACGAAAATGATTTACATGAATGATTTTCATGATAATATGCAACGGGTCGTTGAAGGAGGAGCTCGAGTTAGACTGCCTCGAGGGAGACCAGATGGTGTCTACTCTCTCCCGTGGTACCTTCAACGATCAAATAATGAAATAAATGAAATGAACGAAATGTACGTAAATAGTTACATGTTGGGCTGGGTTGAGTTTGGCTGTCCCAAGAGGTTGGACCAAATGGTGCCTACTCTCCCCTAGACGGTATTACCCACATTAACTGGACTGTTAAGTGAAAGAAAAAGAAATGAAATAAATGATATTGAAATTGCATTGTTTTTATAAAGTAGCATATGCATAAAGGTCTCATAAATGTTGTATTATTATGGATTAAGTTACTGAGCGTTAGGCTCATTAGATTAGCTTTGTAATGTAGGTGAAGAAACAAACANAAAGATGTAATCAAAAGGTGTACCCTTATTTTTGTGTGATAAAAAAAATTTTAATCAAGCAAAAGAAAAAAAAACCGGGCGTTACAACTATAGTTCAACCTTAAATACATTCATTTCAAAAGCTTTGAAATGAATGTATTTAAGGTTGAACTATAGTTGTAACGCCCGGTTTTTTTTTCTTTTGCTTGATTAAAATTTTTTTTATCACACAAAAATAAGGGTACACCTTTTGATTACATCTTTAAAACATGCAAACATTTTTTTTATAAAATAACTTGTGTGCGTCGTACATCACTCCCCATCGGTCATCGCTCAATAAACGGCATCATTTGGACACCCCTCTGCTCTAACTTCTTGATCAGTCATCGCACACTTTCCTCCATTATATTCCCTACATTGCAAAGCCTAAACTATGAGCCTAAAGCTCAATAAGAAACATAACTATAAAATATAATGCATGAGTATGCTATGTCGTTAAAACAATGCACAATTTCATTCACGTTTCTTAGGTTTCATATTTTCTTTATCATTGAAAATATTACAGGATCTCAAGAACACCCCCTCCACGTACTTCAACTTCTACTGATCGTGAGCTCACTACTTTACTACTTGGAGTGCTCAGGCCTGTAATAACCATTTACTTTACTTTACTATTCTGATATTCAAGTTCTTAAATCATCGGAGACGAAACATAATTTGCATCCCATACCACCAATCATATCTTGTTTACCTCCAACTACGTTGTAAAACCATGCATGAAAATAGTTCGTAGACATTTTGTGAAACTATGATGCATGACTATGTGAGGGCTAAGTGATCTTAGCAAAATCACCAACACCAAGACAAACCAAAACAAGGATATTACTCACCTTGAATGAAATGTCGTGAGAAAAGGAAAGAGGATTTGAGAGCTTCAAGATTCCAAAGTTTTCTTCAATTCTTTTCTAACCTTCCAATAGACGTGGAGGAGGGTTTCATACCCATACAAAATTACACAAAAGAGAAAAACAATTAAAGACCTAAAATTAGGACTAATGAGTGGCTAAGTAGGAGGTAGGTGGGGAAAGGGGCCCACCTTCAACTTGCCTCCCAACTCAACACTCTTCATACCTAAACCACGTCCAAAAACAACTTTACAAACTCAAGTTTCATGGGAAATATTATTTCCCAAAAAGCTCCAACATGATGGAGCATAAATTGGTCCAATCCGAACCAATTTCCAGCAAATTGGCCCAAACCGAACCAACCTCAAACATCTTTTCAATCTACTAGGATAAACAATTTACACGTACTCTAAATAAGCAAAAATGTCCAGGAGGAGGACTAGCAAGCCTTCATGGTTGGATCAACCTCTTCTTTGATTTATTGGGCTCCAATCCACGCCCAAAGTGAAGAGGATTTTAAGCAAGGTTCTGTCCATCATTTAACGGGTTGTCCATTGACAAATGGGCATGATCACTTGCTGTCTTCTTGGACCACACTTGAACAACATCCTCTCCCATAGTGGAAAAAGTGAAGTCGGCTTTCCCTTCGTTTGGAGTTGGACATGGCCGAGCCTCGAATAGGTTGTCTCGGCAAGAAGGTCTTCGGGCATCGGGTATCAACTTCTCCTCTTCAAATTCCCAATGCAAGCAATGTTTGGGAAGCTCCTTGTCAAGGGATGAGGGATCATCTAAGAGGTCCATTAAAGGAAATGTCACACCTGCAAAATCAACAAACAAGTTAGCCAAGTCTCTTGCACGGCCACGGGTTATCATGCCTTCTGGGTGGTGGTGGCTCTCGGGCATGTCATTTTGGAAGACCTTATGCAGGAAACTTGGAACTAAATTATTTTTTAGCACCTCTTTCCATCCTCAAACAGATGGCCAAACGGAAGTAGTGAATCGAACTTTGGGGGTCTTGTTAAGAAGCATTGTTGGGAAAAGGCTCTCGGATTGGGATATACAATTACCACATGTAGAGTTTGCATATAACCAAAGTGTGCATTGTGCTACTCAAGCTTCTCCTTTTGAGGTTGTCTACGGGTTCAACCCCTCAACTCCCTTAGATTTGATTCCCTTGCCGAGCCTTGAACTAGCTAATCCCGGTGGAGTACAAAAGGCTAAACAAGTTCAAGCCATGCATGCAAAGGTGCAACGAGCCATAACAAGGAAGAATGAAGCCTATGCCAAATTTGCAAACCGTGGCCGTAAGGATGTGGAGTTCAAAGTGGGAGACCTTGTGTGGTTGCATCTAAGGAAAGAGAGGTTTCCGAGCCAAAGAAAATCTAAACTCCTACCTAGAGCCGACGGACCATTTGAAGTCACCGAGAAGATAAAAAAAAATGCATACAAGTTAAAGCTCCCAGGGGACTATGGAGTATCTGCCTCTTTCAATGTCCAAGACCATTCCCCTTATTTGGGAGAGATTGAAGAAGATGAGGAGGGGCAGCCACTGGATTTGAGGACAAATCCTCAATCACCCGGAGGGGATGATGTGCCCGAGGACTC
>QAOC01050062.1:31949-42921 GCA_003255005.1 Begonia fuchsioides | reverse complement strand
GGCAGAAAAGAATTGGATAAAATTTTGGAAGCTTGAAGCTCTCAAACCCTTTCCTTTCTCATGGCATTTCATTCAAGGTGAGTAACATCCTTGTTTTGGTTTGTCTTGGTGTTGGTGATTTTGCTAGAGTCACTTAACCTTTTATTCCAACCTTCCTCCTCACTTGATTAGGAACAAGGTAAGCTTGGAAGTCACATAGCCCTCATTCCACCTATTTTGTTTTCGGGTCTTGGCTGTTTTTGGTGTGGTTATTGTCTTTGTTCCCTTACCCGAGTGGATTTTGTGCATCAAAAGTCCACTCCGTGCTAACTTCTGTTTTCCGTGTGCTAATATCATAAAATTTGGGCTGTGAGTTCCTCATTCACATATATTTGTTTTTGCATGTCACTCCCAGATTTCATCACTTTGAAGTTGTGCACGTTCCTTTCTCCACCTTTCTAATGGATTAATCAATTCAGGCCCATTCCGTCGACCTGATTTCAAATTTTCATAACTTGTAATCCTGTCGTGATTTTGCCTCCAAAAACCCACCATTATCTTCCCCTTTCATTGAAGTTATTTTCTGTCAATTTTTGGCTTCCCAGATTATCTACATCGAAAGTTGTACAAAGATCATCCCAAACCTTCTGCACTGTCCAAAACAGTTTTGTTTGTTTGTGCACCAGAAATTCACCCCGTGCCATTTTAAGTTTCTCACGTGCTATCACTCTGAAATTTTGACCAGAGTTGGTCCATTCCATAAAGTCTAAGTGCACAAAAATTTTAATCCAAACTCACGTGTGCATTTGGAGTGCCTTTGTAATTCTTCCCCTGCTTCTGCATTCCTTCTTTGATTCTCGGCAGATTACCATTCCTCCTATCTCTCTCGACATCTCCGCATCCTTGGAGCGTGTCATTTGGTATCATAGCCCAGCTCTTCTTTCCTTTGTTCCTTACCCTTAGTCCCTCCACTTCTCTAATCTTTTATGGCACATAAAAGTGGTGGCATGACCACTAGAAGTGGGGCGGTTTTGCAACCTACCTGAGACCTCACATCAACAAGTGAACCACCTCCACCCCTAGCATCATCCCAAGAACGTGAGCACGATTTTCAGAGCCAAATAGATGGCATTAACCGAAGATTGGACATGCTCTTGCAAAGAATGGAGGCTCCAAATCCTCGTAGACCACCTCCCCCGGTTACTCCCGGAAGAAGAGCCGGAGGTGCTCGAGGTCGGCTATATGATTTGGAAGACTCGGAGGATGAATTTGAGCCACGAGATAGATAACCCCGTGAGGATGACTTACGGCATTTAAAGGTGAGCATTCCACCTTTTAATGGCTCTTGTGATGGAGACTCATTTCTGACTTGGGTAGATAAGGTGGATAAGGTTTTTGAGTGCTATAACTATTCAGAGAAGTCTAAATTACAACTAGTGGCCTTGGAACTTCACGGTTATGCTAGCTTATGGTGGGACAACTTGAGGTCTCAAAGGAGGCGTGAGCGTGAGGAGGAAATTAGCACTTGGAGGGCCATGAAAATGATTATGAAAAGGAGATTTGTACCTAGCCATTATAGACAAGAATTATTTTTTCAACTCCAAAATTTGAAGCAAGGAAGCCTCTCGGTTGAAGAGTATTTGATGGACTTTGAAACCTTACGGATCCGTTGTGATCTTGAAGAACCGGAGGAACAAATCCTAGCAAGGTTTCTAAGAGGGCTGCATAAAGACATTGGTGATGTGGTGGAGCTGCAAATTGTGGACTCCATGGATGCAGCCATCCAATTGGCCCTACGGGTGGAAAGACAAAACAAGAGAAAGGGTAAGAAAATAATCTCACAGCCAGCTCCGGTTTTCAACACCCCTTACAAGCCACCTCCAAGGCAGGAAGACAAGACTTATCAACCAAAGCCGTGGACACAAAAAAAGGACATTGTTTCGAAACCGATTGAAGATGCTAACAAGCCACGGTTAAGAGAGATAAAGTGCTTTNTGCTAGGGATGAAAGGTTGAGAAAGGAGAAATCTTCCAACAAAGTTTTGTTCATTACCAAAAGGGAGCTATCTCGGGTGGTGCTCCAAGAAGAACCGATTGTATTGATCCTATTCCGAGAAAGAATGGAAGAAATAGGAGGAGCTCCAGAGGAAGTTTTAGCACTCATTGAGGAATATGGCGATGTGTTCCCTGAAGAGCTTCTGATTGGCTTACCTCCCATTCGGGGGATTGAGCATCGGATCGACCTCCAACCCGGGGTGGTACTTCCAAACCGGCCAACATATAAGATGAATCCAGAAGAAGCCAAGGAGCTTAACCAGCAAGTGCAAGAGCTCTTGAAGAAGGGCTATATCCGGGAGTCACTCAGCCCTTGTGCGGTGCCGACTCTTTTGGTGCCAAAGAAGGATGGTTCGTCCCGAATGTTTGTTGACAGCCAAGCAATCAACCACATTACTATCAAGTATCGGTTTCCAATACCACGCCTTGAAGACCTTTTGGATGAACTTAGTGAGTCAACTTTCTTTTCAAAGATTGATCTAAAAAGTGGCTATCATCAAATACGGATGCATGAAGGGGATGAGTGGAAAACGGCTTTCAAAACCAAGTATGGCTTATATGAATGGTTAGTCATGCCATTTGGGCTATCTAATGCCCCAAGTACTTTTATGCGATTAATGAATCATGTGTTGAAAGATTACTTGGGAAAATTTGTGATAGTTTACTTTGATGACATATTGGTTTATAGTGAAGATTATTTGGAGCATTTGGTTCACCTTCGGTCCTTGTTTGGAACACTTAAAAGTGCACAGTTGTTTGGTAATTTGAAGAAGTGTTCTTTTGTCCAAGAAAAGGTGCACTTTCTAGGGTTTATACTTTCCAAGGAAGGAATGAAAGTAGACCAAAGCAAGATTGAGGCTATTCGGGAATGGCCAATCCCAAAATGTGTCTCAGACATTATGAGCTTTCATGGTTTGGCTTCCTTCTATAGAAAGTTTATAAAGGGGTTTAGCACCATTGTTGCCCCTCTCACGGATTGCACCAAGAAGGGAAAGGACTTTGAATGGACCACGGAATGTCAACAAAGCTTCAATCGAATCAAGGAAGCCCTATGCAACGCTCCCCTCCTTATGCTCCCAAACTTCAATAAGGTGTTTGAAATTGATTGTGATTCTTCGGGATTAGGAATAGGGGCTGTGTTAATGCAAGAAGGAAGGCCCGTAGCTTACTTTAGTGAAAAGCTAAAAGGGGCAGCGTTGAATTACTCTACTTATGACAAAGAAATGTATGCTTTGGTGCGAACAATTGAAGTGTGGCAGCATTATCTCCTTCCTAAAGAGTTTATTATACACACCGACCATCAAGCTTTGAAGCATATTAGAAGCCAAGGAAAACTCAGCAAGAGACATGCAAAGTGGGTGGAGTTTCTTGAGAGGTTTCCATATATTGTCAAGTACAAGAAAAGAGAAGTAAATGTGGTGGCCGATGCTCTCTCAAGAAGAATTGTTTTGCTCACCGAACTCAATTCCCGGATCTTGGGATTTGAATGGATAAAAACTTCCTACAAAGAAGACCCCGACTTCAAGAAATGGTATGAAAAGAGTGTGAACAAAGAAAGTTGTGGCTATCACCTAGCGGATGGATATCTTTACAAAGGGGGACAACTTTGTATTCCTCAATGTAGCCTTCGGGAATCCTTGGTGAAAGAAGCTCACGGTGGTGGCCTAGCAGGTCATTTTGGGGAAAAGAAGACCTTGGAGATAGTTAAGGAGCATTTCTTTTGGCCCCACATGATCAAGGATGTGCACAAGTGGATAGAAAGATGTATCATTTGCAAGAAGGCCAAAAGCCGAGTGCTTCCCCAAGAGTTATACATGACATTGCCGGTTCCCTCTCAACCTTGGGTGGATGTTAGCGTGGACTTTGTTTTGGGGCTTCCTCGGGCCCCTAGAGGTAAAGAAGCAATAATGGTGGTTGTTGATCGCTTCTCCAAGATGGCTCATTTCATTGCTTGTCACAAGACCAATGATGCCAACCAAGTAGCCGATTTGTTCTTCAAGGAAGTTGTTCGGTTGCATGAAGTTCCAACCACAATTGTCTCGGACCGGGATACAAAGTTCCTTAGCTCCTTTTGTGACACGCTCCAAGAATGCGGAAGTGTCGAGATAGGAGAAAGCAATGCAATCTGCCAATGTGAAGAATGACTAAAACCGAAACAGGGGATTGTGGCAGTTAGAACGCTAATTGCGTACAGGCTTTTGGGCTGAAATTTTGGGGACTTAGACTTTAGGAAATGTACCAACTCTGGTCAAATTTTAGAGTGATAGCACGTGATAAACTTAAAATGGCACGGGGTGAACTTCTGGTGCACAAACAGACAAAACTGTTTTAGACAGTGCAGAAGGTTTGAGATGATCTTTGCACAACTTTCGATGTAGGTAATCTGGGAAGACAAAATTTGACAGAAAATAACTTCAAAGAAAGGGGAAGAGAATGGGGGGTGTTTGGAGGCAAACTCACGTCTGGATTACAAGTTATGAAGATTTGAAATCAGGTCGACAGAATGGGTCTGAATTGATTAATCCACTAGAGAGGTGGAGAAAGGAACGTGCACAACTTCGAATTGAAGAAATCTGGAAGTGACATGCAAAAGCAAATATTTCTAAATGTGAATGAGGAACTCACAGCCAAAAGTTTAGGACATTATTAGCACACGGAAAACAGAAGTTTGCACGGAGTGGACTTTTGATGCACAAAATCCACTCGGGTAAGGGAACAAACACAAAAGCTACACCAAAAACAGCAAAGACCCGAAAACAAATAAGGTGGAATGAGGGCTGTGTGACTTCCAAGCTTACCTTGATCCTAATCAAGTGAGGAGGAAGGTTGGAATGAGGGCTAAGTGATCCTAGCAAAATCACCAACACCAAGACAAACCAAAACAAGGATATTACTCACCTTGAATGAAATGTCGTGAGAAAAGGAAAGAGGGTTTGAGAGCTTCAAGATTCCAAAGTTTTCTTCAATTCTTTTCTAACCTTCCAATAGACGTGGAGGAGGGTTTCATACCCATACAAAATTACACAAAAGACAAAAACAATTAAAGACCTAAAATTAGGACTAATGAGTGGCTAAGTAGGAGGTAGGTGGGGAAAGGGGCCCACCTTCAACTTGCCTCCCAACTCAACACTCTTCAGACCTAAACCACGTCCAAAAACAACTTTACAAACTCAATTTTCATGGGAAATATTATTTCCCAAAAAGCTCCAACATGATGGAGCATAAATTGGTCCAATCCGAACATATTTCCAGCAAATTGGCCCAAACCGAACCAACCTCAAACATCTTTTCAATCTACTAGGATAAACAATTTACACGTACTATAAATAAGTAAAAATGTCCAGGAGGAGGACTAGCAAGCCTTCATGGTTGGATCAACCTCTTCTTTGATTTATTGGGCTTCAATCCACGCCCAAAGTGAAGAGGATTTTAAGCAAGGTTCTGTCCATCATTTAACGAGTTGTCCATTGACAAATGGGCATGATCACTTGCTGTCTTCTTGGACCACACTTGAACAGCATCCTCTCCCATGGTGGAAAAAGTGAAGTCGGCTTTCCCTTCGTTTGGAGTTGGACATGGCCGAGCCTCGAATAGGTTGTCTCGGCAAGAAGGGCTTCGGGCATCGGGTATCAACTTCTCCTCTTCAAATTCCCAATGCAAGCAATGTTTGGGAAGCTCCTTGTCAAGGGATGAGGGATCATCTAAGAGGTCCATTAAAGGAAATGTCACACCTGCAAAATCAACAAACAAGTTAGCCAAGTGTCTTGCACGGCCACGGGTTATCATGCCTTCCAGGTGGTGGTGGCTCTCGGGCGTGTCATTTTGGAAGACCTTATGGAGGAAACTTGGAACTAAATTGTTGTTTAGCACCTATTTCCATCCTCAAACAGATGGCCAAACGGAATAGTGAATCGAACTTTGGGGGCCTTGTTAAGAAGCATTGTTGGGAAAAGGCTCTCGGATTGGGATATACAATTACCGCATGTAGAGTTTGCATATAACCGAAGTGGGCATTGTGCTACTCAGGCTTCTCCTTTTGAGGTTGTCTACGGGTTCAACCCCTCAACTCCCATAGATTTGATTCCCTTGCCGAGCCTTGAACTAGCTAATCCCGATGGAGTACAAAAGGCTAAACAAGTTCAAGCCATGCATGCAAAGGTGCAACGAGCCATAACAAGGAAGAATGAAGCCTATGCCAAATTTGCAAACCGTGGCCGTAAGGATGTGGAGTTCAAAGTGGGAGACCTTGTGTGGTTGCATCTAAGGAAAGAGAGGTTTCCGAGCCAAAGAAAATCTAAACTCCTACCTAGAGCAGACGGACCATTTGAAGTCACCGAGAAGATAAAAAAAATGCATACAAGTTAAAGCTCCCAGGGGACTATGGAGTATCTGCCTCTTTCAATGTCCAAGACCTTTCTCCTTATTTGGGAGAGATTGAAGAAGATGAGGAGGGGCAGCCACTGGATTTGAGGACAAATCCTCAATCACCCGAAGGGGATGATGTGCCCGAGGACTCTCACCAACCTGAAGGCATGGTGACCCGCAGCCGTGCAAGGCGTCTTTCTAATGTGTTTGTTGATTTTGCAGGGACATTATTACCTCCAAGAGGTCTCTTGGATGCTCCCACTTCTAATGATAAAGAGCTCCCCAAGCATTGCCTACAATGGGAGCATGAAATGAAGGAAACAACCATCGAAGTACCAAGAGCTCCTCCGTCAGAGGCATCCCACCCGAAGGTGCACCAAGCCGAGGCCTAGTGGATTCCTTTTCATTCTAACAAGAGGATGTCATAGCAAGGGGAGGGCTGTTTTTTCATCACGTGATCTTGTAAATATATATATATTTGAAGTATTTTGAATTGTAACCAATTTGGGGTTGAAGTTTTGTTTGGAGGTTGGTTCGGTTTGGACCAATTTGTTGGAAATTGGTTCGGATTAGACTAATTTATGCTCCATCATGTTGGAGCTTAAGGGAAATATTATTTCCCATGAAGCTTGAGTTTGTAAAGTCTTTTAGTCGTGTGTTTGAGTTGGGAGGCAAGTTGAAGGTGGGTCCCTTTTCCCACCTACCTCATACTTAGCCACTTATTAGTCCTAAATTTAGGTTTTTAATTGTTTTTGTCTTTTGTGTAAGTTCAAGGGGTATGAATCCCTCCTCCCACGTCTAATGAAGGCAGAAAAGAATTGGATAAAATTTTGGAAGCTTGAAGCTCTCAAACCCTTTCCTTTCTCATGGCATTTCATTCAAGGTGAGTAATATCCTTGTTTTGGTTTGTCTTGGTGTTGGTGATTTTGCTAGAGTCACTTAACCTTTTATTCCAACCTTCCTCCTCACTTGATTAGGAACAAGGTAAGCTTGGAAGTCACATAGCCCTCATTCCACCTATTTTGTTTTCGGGTCTTGGCTGTTTTTGGTGTGGTTATTGTCTTTGTTCCCTTACCCGAGTGGATTTTGTGCATCAAAAGTCCACTCCGTGCTAACTTCTGTTTTCCGTGTGCTAATATCATAAAATTTGGGCTGTGAGTTCCTCATTCACATATATTTGTTTTTGCATGTCACTCCCAGATTTCATCACTTTGAAGTTGTGCACGTTCCTTTCTCCACCTTTCTAATGGATTAATCAATTCAGGCCCATTCCGTCGACCTGATTTCAAATTTTCATAACTTGTAATCCTGTCGTGAGTTTGCCTCCAAAACCCCACCATTCTCTTCCCCTTTCATTGAAGTTATTTCCTGTCAATTTTTGGCTTCCCAGATTATCTACATCGAAAGTTGTACAAAGATCATCCCAAACCTTCTGCACTGTCCAAAACAGTTTTGTTTGTTTGTGCACCAGAAATTCACCCCGTGCCATTTTAAGTTTCTCACGTGCTATCACTCTGAAAGTTTGACCAGAGTTGGTCCATTTCCTAAAGTCTAAGTCCACAAAAATTTTAATCCAAACGCACGTGTGCATTTGGAGTGCCTTTGTAATTCTTCCCCTGCTTCTGCATTCCTTCTTTGATTCTCGGCAGATTACCATTCCTCCTATCTCTCTCGACATCTCTGCATCCTTGGGCGTGTCAGTCAGGGTTTTGGAGATTCGGTCAGATCTTTGTACGAATTTGAGTTTATGTCCTTCATAAGAGTTAAACTAGCGGTTGACACCTCATAGGTTAGGTCGACCGATTCTTGAGTTCAAGAAATGCATGCTCTCTGTTTTGTCAACATCGGTCGACACTTGTCAAATATCGGTTGATACTTGTCAGCAAAAACGTCAACACTTTATCCTACATTAGTTTTCTGAAGAATCTAATGATAAGGGAATGTTTCAAAAAATGAAAGAGTGGGAAGGGATGAATGGCTCTGATACCAAATGATATGATTCGGTTAAGGAATGAAGGAAGATGAGAAAGGTGTTGGTTGAGATTCGGCTTGGAGAAATATCTGGGATTTTCAGGAGTTATTGTGATAGACGGATTGCATATGAAGTGTGTCGCTGAAATTTGGAAGGTTTTTTATGGAACAAGAGTAGAGCTTATTATTCAAAAATTAGGATAATATATCTATGCAATCGGTTGTTATGCAGATGGGAGTATCGGGTGGTGAAATTGGATGGATGAAGGGATTTAAGGGGATGGTTCGGAAAATTGGATGGTGGCCAAGGATGGAGAAGAGAAAATTTGGATTACACGCTTGCCCTAAGTCCACAGGAAAGTGGCTGAAGTTGTGTAGAACAGCCTAACTCACACTAGCTCGGAAGGGGAGCAAAAATATGAAGAAACTCTTAGAGATTGCTTGATATGACTCACTGGAAAATACTAAGTCTTAGAAGGAGAACCGACCAAGGAGAGGAGAGGCAAAAACACTCTTTCTAATTTAACACGCAACTAATCCTCAAAAGCTAGGTAACAAGATGAATTTATAACCCTACCTCTAACGAGGCCGGTGGGTCCCAAAAAGCCTCTAACAAGGCTGGTGGGTCCCAAAAGTCCATGCAAAAGTTAAAACTCATGCAAAAACCCTAATCTTAAAAGACAGTTTGTAACACCTGAAACAAAAGTTGGAAACATTTGAAAAACAAGATAGAGACATCCTTCTCTCGTGGATTTGGGCTTGGCCTCAATGTTTGATACTAGTGGACTTAAAAGTGGGGAAATTGTTCTTCCCGGGTAAGGCTCTTCTTGGGCTCCCTGTCATCGCATCGTTTTACAAAGCAAACTATGTCCATTTTGAACGTTCTACCACTCTCTTGAAAACTTAAAAGATTGACTACATTTCGTATGAAGATGTTGTCAAATTCTAAACCTTGAACCTTGAAACCCTAAACCGAATCATGAACTGTGGAACCTTAGAAGAATGAACCTTGAACCATGAATCCTTGGAACCTTGCACTTTAAATCGTAGAACTCTGAAAGCTAAATCCTGAACAAAGGGACCTTGAAAACTTGGAACCCTAAACCACAGTACCATGAACCCTAGAACCATAAACCTTGAAACCCTGAACCCTAGAACCCTAGAAACTAAGAACCCTGAATCTAACGAACAAGAACCCTAGAGTCCTTAATCCTCAACCATGGAACCCATGAATCCTAAACCATAAACCTTGGAACCATATAACCCTACAACCCTGAACCTTTAACCTTGAACAATGAACTAAAAACCTTTGGCCATTTAACAAAGAACGTTGAAGCATGACCCCCCAAAACCACAGAACCTTAAACCTTGAATCCTGAACCATAAACCCTAAACCTTGAATACTGAACTCTAAACCCTAAAACTTATAACCGTAAACCTTAGAACACTGAACCGACCCTAAACTCTAGAACCCTGAACCTTGGAACCCTAACCCTAAAACCTAAAGCATGGAGCCCTGGAACCCCTTAACCCTAGAACAAAGAAAACTTTAGAAGCGTGACCCATGAATCCTAGAATCCTCAATCTGAGAACCCTTAACATTAATCGTAGCACCTTGGAACCCTAAACCCTTAATCTTGAAACCGAGAACCCTAAATTGCGTTGCTCTAAACCAAAGAACTCTCAACCTTCAACCATGAAACACTGAAATCATGGAACTTTGAACCCTGAGCAGCAAAACACTAGAACCATGGACCTTGAATTCTGAACCTCGGAGCTCTCAACCTTGAAGTTAATCTTGGAACATAGGAACCTTGAACCCTAGAATCTTGAACACTAAACTCACCACCCTTTGAAGCTAGAACCATGAAACCCTCAACCAAAATGTGGAGCCCTTAACACTGGCACGTTGGAACATTCAAACCCTTAAACCATGAACCCTTGTGTAACGACCCAGTCCCCGAGCCGTCGCTTGGAGTGTTCAGGCCTTAATAACCATTTGTTTACTGTTCTGATATTCAAGTTCCTAATTCATTGGAGACGAAATATAATTAGCATCCCATACCACCAATTATATCTCGTTTACCTCCAACTACGTTGTAAAACCATGCATGAAAATATTTCGTTGACATTTTGACACGCCCGAGAGCCATGACATGCCCGAAAGCTCTCACCAACCAGAGGGTTTGATGACCCGTAGCCGAGCAAGGAGTTTTACTAACATGTTTGTTGATTGTGCAGGGATAACAATGCCACCCGTGTATCTCTTAGATGCTCCCACCCCGGTTGACAAGGAGCACCCTAAACATTGCATTCGGTGGGAGTTTGGAGAGGAGGAGAAGGCAGCCGATTTCCAAGGCCTTATGTGCCAAGAAAGCCTACCCGAGCTTCGGCCTTGCCAAATTCCAAAGGAAGAGGGGGGCGTTTCATATGAGTCCAGCAATGGAGGAGAGACTATACAAGCATGGTCCAAGAAGGGAGCCAATGACTCTATCCAATTACCCTTGGGTTACCCACAAAAGGATGAACCGAACCGGACCTAACCCTTCCTCAATTTGGGCACGGTTTGGAGCCCAATTAGTCAAGCCCAAGGAATTCCCCAA
>QAOC01050062.1:0-31756 GCA_003255005.1 Begonia fuchsioides | reverse complement strand
CCCTACCATTCTCTTCCTCTTTCATTGAAGTTATCTTCTGCAAATTTTAGGCTTCCCAGATTACTCACATCGAAAGTTGTGCAGAGGTCTTCCCTTACCACTATTCTGTCAAAATTGATTTTGTCTGTTTGTGTGATAGAAAGTAGGCCCTTGTCATTTTAAGTTATACACGTGCTATCAGTCCGAATTTTGGACCAAACCTAGCCCGACCTTTGAAGTTTAAGTCCACAAAATATTAGCCCAAACGCACGTGTAATTTTGGAGCCTTAACTAGCTTTCTCCCCTGTTTCTGCCAATCCCTCCTCTTGTTCGTGGCAGATTGTTTATTTCCCTTTTGTCTTCTATCTTCCCGACACCTGTCCTATCCACGAGCGTGTCACATTTTGTAAAACTAGGATGCATGACTATGTGACTATGAGACATTACTACATTACATCAAACATAATATAAAAATAAACATACAACACACAACAAACATACATCTTGATCTTTGCAATGTAGTCCCACTTAAGGGCCAAACAATCTTAATCCACTTGATTCCCATCTTAATCAAATTGATGCCGTGATGTGCCCGGGACTCATCATCAACCGGAAGGAGCAACAACTCGAAGCCGTGCAAGACTTTTAGCTAATATGTTTGTTGATTTTGCAGGTACATTTGTCCCTACATTGGAGCTCCTAGATATTCCTTCACATCATGATCAAGAACTCCCCAAACATTGCTTACAATGGAAGTATAAAGAAGAGAAGGAGTTAGCCGAAAATCCAAGATCTTCCTTGCCAAGTTCACCACCCGGGACATAACTACACTCGGTTTCAAGGACAATGGAGGCCGTATGCACCACTATTTGGGGGGGATGAAGGTTTCCAAGGAATGGCCAAGTGATGTTTGATTTTTGTGTTTGTAAAATACTAAGTTATTTGGGATATTTTTTATGTAAACATTTTGGTTCAGTTTGGACCAATTTGCAGGAAGTGGTTCGGGTTGAACCATTCTCTCTTGGAGTGGTTCGGTTTGAACCCCCCCCCTTTTTCCTTCCTTTGCTGGAGCTTTGGGAGATTCTTCTCTTCCAAACTCCTTAGTTCCTTCTTTAGTTTGGTTTGGACGTGAGTTAGGATTTGGTTGGCTTGCAAGTGGGTGATGGGTACCCTTTTCTCACCTAACACCTACTTTTAGCTAATCGTTGCCCCCTAATTTAGGTTTATTTTTGTTTATTTTATTTGGGGATATTTTTGTATGGGTATTGTAACATCCCGTTTTGTTTTTTTTCTTTTTCTTTTAAAAGCTTTTTGTTGAAAATTCTTTTATCAAACCTATACATATATATTCGTACATACATAGCGGAAGCTAACATTTCAAAATAACTTTTTTACAAGTTCTTTTCAAAACACGTGTACTTTAGTGAGCTTACTCCACCGGTCAAAATCTCGCTTAACAACGGCAAGGCTCCACGGAAGACACTCTCCTCCTCCTTCATATTTAATCTTCATGCGATATTTCTTCAACATTTAAATCCTCACCTACATTGCAAAGTCTAACTAATGAGCTTAAAGCTCAGTAAGTAGTGTAAATAAAACATGAATGATGTCATGAATGATATGATTTAAAACAATGCAGCATATTTCATTTTCGTGGTGTGGATCCGCCCCCATATGACGACCATCCACAAAACTTAATCTTAGGATTTTCATATCGTATATCATTAGGGGACATAACGACCTACCGCACAACCCCATTGGGCTCACGGCAACACTAAACCCATAGCCATTGCCGAGGGCATCTTTATTCTCTTGTGTCTTAGATGTCTTCATCGAATCAATAGAGATATTACGGGGATGAATGTAGGCATCAAAGACCCCCTTGGGCAACCTAACACCCAATCTGTCGTCCCCCTACGATTCACTTATCATAATTCATAGTTTTCATGCATGGAAATTCATTTTCGTTGTCATTCGTAGAAAACATGATGCATGATATCCATAGCATGTCACATACAATCCTATCCTTAATGCATGAAAATCTAAACATGTCCATAAAAGTCATATAAACATATCCATAAAAATCCAACAAAATCTTTCAATCAATCAAAATCATAAAATACGTAACCTTTGCAATGTAGACCTCTAATAGGCCAAACACATGCAACACATACTTACCTTGAGTTCTGATGTCTTTGGTTTCAACTTGGCAATGCACACTAGAGGCTGGAGAACCTATATTGCCAAACCATTCGAATAAGTTTTATACCATGAGTAACTATTTTCACTATAACTTCCAAAATTCATAACTTCCTCTATATTGATCCATTCGTGATACTTAAGAATTCAAATTGTTCCTTAAGGAGTCTACTATAACTTCTTAGAAGACACCAAATTCAGAAAACTAACGCATGTCGACTTACGTGGACAAAACAGAGGGCATTCACTGTTTGAACAGTGATTAGGTCGACATAACCCTATATGTGTCGACATAACTTAGCATAATATGTCGACTGCTTATTCCTGCGGTCGACTGAACCATTTACAGAGAGTTATTTTCTGTCGACCGGTCGATAATATGTCGACTGGTGCTCTCCTGGTTTCCGTCTACTGACTTGTAAGAGCCATAACTTTGTCTACAAAGCTCCAATTGGAGTGATTCAAACGGATATGAATTAATCTAAAAGCCTACTTTAACTCTTATGAAGGTTATAAACTCAAATTCGTGCGAAAATATGACCGAATCTCAAAAACCCTAACCAGTCATACAATCAACTGATTTTCTAACATTCTACTTGAAATCTTCCATTTTTATCCATCAATCAAACCAACATCATCCTTTTATCATTATTGAACCTACAAGAACTTTAAATGATATGAAAATACCTTGAGATTCAGCCTCTACGAAATATCAAAGCTCTTCACTTCACTTCTCTTGAAGTCACTCACTTTCTCACTCTTTTTGTTTCCTCACAAAACTCTTTCTCTATCTCAATCTCACCCTCCTTTGATTTAGAGCACGAACCCTAGGGAGAAAAAGGGGAAGGAGATCGTGGTTGGGAGGGGAAAATGCCAACCAAGACCCACTTAAAGCCCCTTTATTAAATAAAATCAATATTCCTTTTATGTCCACCAATCAAAATTCTGCTGATTTTGCTGACTTTTCCAACTTATGTCGACATAATGAATTCCCGAAAGTTATGCTATGTCGACCGCTCGTCTATTGTGTCGACCGAACTTGAAGGTGTCGACCGCTTGACCATGCGGTCGACCGAATAAACGCCCGAGGGTTATTTGTGTCGACTGCACGTCTATTGTGTCGACCGGGGTACTGTTCGTAGTTTGACTGGTCACTTAAAACTTTTATAACTTTTGTTATACAATTTATATTTCTATAACTCAAACGCCATTATTTTTTTTATTTAATCTAGTTCAACTTTGTAGAAGACATAAACTTTAAATTATGAGTTTAACATACTCAAAAATACGAAGTACCAACCATCGTTCAGAATCCATAATTCTGTAGTCCGGTTTTTCTTCACCAACTTCAAATAAACATAACTTTCTCTCAGAAAGTTTAATAAGAATGATCTACCTATCAATCTTCTTATCTTGACGTCTACTACAACTTTTTAGAGGAATACTTTGCCATTTATGCTCTTATAAGGCATGTTATTATTGAAATGCAGAAACTACTCCATTACCAAATTCCAACCCAACATTTATTACCAACCCTTGGGTTCTAAGATCTATAACTTTCTCTATACCTTTCCAATTCAATAAATTCTCGTTGCTGTAGTTTCATCTACTAGTCTAATAAATCGACTCCATGTAATGACCCTAAAATCTCAGAATTAGGTAAACACCAAAATTGTTTCCAATTCGTCTCCATATTCATCTTTTCTTAGTACATCTCATTCCTTAAACATAAAACATTATATTCATAAATTCTTAACATAAAATGAGGGTCGTTACAGGTATGTATCCTTCCTCCCACGTTGGGAGAGGAAGAAAAGAATTTGGTAAAGTGAAGAAGCTTGAAGCTCTCTCCATCCTCTCCTTTTCTCACGGCAAGGTTAGATTTTGGTGAGTAATATCCACAATCTTTCTTTGTTTTTGGTGTTGTTGTCTTGCTAGAGCCACTTAGCCCTTATTCCAACCTTCCTCCACACTTGTTTTGGGTCAAGGTAAGCTTGGAAATCACATAGCCTTCCTTCCATTTGTTGTTTTGGAATTGATGTTGTCATTGTTGGTTGCTGCCGGTTGTAATGTAAGCTAATCCCCGTTCGTATCCCAAAAGTGTCCTCCGTATCAACTTCCGTTTCCCATGTGCTAATGTCCTGAAATTTGGGCTGTGAGTTCCTCTTTTAGGTCTTGAAATATTTGGTTTGTCTTTGTGTTCCCTGTTCCTCCTATCTAAAAGTTGTGCATGCGTTTTTTCCTCCTTTCTTCTTCCGAACTCCAGCAATCTGGCAATTCTGTCCATTAATTTTCTATCCAGCATAACTCCTAGCCTACTTGTGTGTTTTCTGTGAAACCACTTGCATTGTCTTCCCCTTTGATTGAAGTTGTTGTCTGCTTATTTTCACGATCCCAGACTCTCTACATTGGGAGTTGTTCAGTCGTCTCTACCACCTAATGCTCTGCCAATTGGTAATTTTGTCTGTTTGTGCTTCTAAATGTATCCCCTTGGCATTTCATGAACCACACGTGATTTCACCCTAAATCTTGACCAAACTTAGTTCCTTCCCTAAAGTCTAAGTCCCCAAATTTCAGCCCAAAATCCTGTACGCAATTGAAGTTCTAACTGCCACAATCCCCTGTTTTCGTTTTAGTCATTCTTCACATTGGCAGATTGCATTGCTTTCTCCTATCCCGACACTTCCGCATTCTTGGAGCTTGTCATTTGGTATCAGAGCACAGCTCTTCTTTCCCTTGTTCCTTACCCTTAATCCATCCAATTCCCTAATCTTTTATGGCACACAAAAGTGATGGTATGACTACTCGAAGTGGGGCTGTTTTGCAGCCAAGCCGAGACCACCCCTCCACGAGTGAACCTCCTCCACCTCCTATGCCCTCTCAAGAACATGACTCTGATTTCCAGAACCAAATTGATGGCATAAACAGGAGGTTGGACATGCTCTTACAGAGGATGGAGGCCCCGAATCCCCCACGGCCACCACCTCCGACTACTCCCGGTAGAAGGGCCAGAAATGCTCGGACCCGATTATATGAAGTAGAAGATTCGGAGGATGAGTTTGAACCACGAGATAGACAACCCCGTGAAGATGATTTGAGGCATGTGAAGCTAAGTATTCCTCCTTTTAATGGCTCTTGTGATGGAGATACATATTTGACTTGGGTGGATAAGTTGGATGAAGTTTTTGATTGCTATAACTATTCGGAAAAATCTAAGTTGCAACTAGTAGCTTTGGAGTTCCACGGCTATGCAAGCTTATGGTGGGATAGCTTGAGAGCCCAAAGGAGGCATGACCGTGAAGAGGAGATCACCACTTGGAGAGCAATGAAATTGCACATGAACAGGAGATTTGTCCCGAGCCATTATAGACAAGAGTTATTCTACCAACTCCAAAACTTAAAGCAAGAACACCTCTCGGTTGAGGAGTATTTAATGGAGTTCGAGACTTTGAGGATCCGGTGTGACCTTGAGGAGCCGGAAGAGCAGATCCTAGCCCGGTTCCTAAGAGGATTGCACAAGGACCTTGGTGATGTAATGGAATTGCAGCTTGTTGAGTCATTGGATGCCGCCATCCAATTGGCATTGCGGATTGAAAGGCAGCTCAAAAAGAAGGGCAAGAAAGTTGTGGTGAAGCCACCACCGGCCTACAACACTCCTTACAAACCCTATCCGAGGCAAGAGAATAGGCCATATCCACCAAAGCCGTTGGCTCAAAAGAAGGATGTACCCCCCAAACCGATTGAAGATACCAACAAGCCACGGTCAAGAGACATCAAATGCTTTAAGTGCCTCGGATTGGGGCATATTGCAGCGCAATGTCCTAATAAGAGGGTGATGGTGCTTCTTGAAAGTAATGGTGAAGTGGTTAGTGAAGATGAACCAATGGAGGGTGAAGATGAGCCAATGGCCGAGCCTTTGGAGGAAGTGTGCCGAGCACAAGAAGGCCCCCTCCTAATGGTGATCCGAAGGGCCCTCATTACAAATGGCCAACCCGAATCTGTCCAAAGAAACAACATCTTCCACAGCCGATGTTTAATCAATGATAAAGTGTGCTCCCTAATCATAGATGGAGGGAGTTGCACCAATGTAGCATCCTCCAAGCTAGTTGAGAAGCTACAACTCCAAACCGAGGAGCATCCCCACCCTTATAGGCTCCGATGGCTAAATGATGAAGGAGACCTAAAGGTGACCAAGCGTGCAAGAATTGAGTTCTCCGTTGGGAATTATAAAGATGCTGTAATTTGTGATGTACTACCGATGGATGCAAGCCACCTTCTTCTAGGGAGGCCGTGGCAATTTGATCGGCATACCTTGCATGATGGGCTGTCCAATGAATACACATTAAAATGGGAGAACAGGAACATTAGACTTACACCTCTAGTACCCTCGAACATAGCTAGAGATGAGAGGATAAGAAGGGAGAATTCTTCCAAGAAGGTGTTATTCCTCAACAAAAAGGAGCTCTCTCGGGAGTTACTACAAATGGCACCAATAGTGATGATTTTATTCCGGGAGAGAATGGAAGAAATTGGAGGAGCTCCGGAAGAGGTTCTAGCTCTCCTAGAAGAATATGGCGATGTCTTCCCCGAGGAGCTGCCCACCGGTTTACCACCAATCCGTGGGATAGAACACCGGATAGACCTCCAACCCGGGGTGGTCCTTCCTAATCGGCCAGCATATAGAATGAACCCCGAAGAAGCTAAAGAGCTTGATGAAGAAGTACAGGAGCTCTTGGAGAAGGGATACATCCGAGAGTCACTTAGTCCTTGTGCGGTGCCTACTCTCTTGGTACCAAAGAAGGATGGCTTCTCTCGGATGTGTATTGACAGCCGTGCCATCAACCAAATAACTATCAAATATAGGTTCCCTATACCACGGCTGGAGGACCTTTTGGATGAACTTAGTGGGGCTGCATTCTTCTCAAAGATTGATCTAAAAAGTGTCTATCACCAAATACGAATGCATGAAGGAGATGAGTGGAAAACCGCCTTCAAAACCAAATATGGACTTTATGAATTGTTAGTTATGCCATTTGGGCTATCTAATGCCCCTAGAACTTTTATGCGTTTAATGAACCATGTGCTGAAAGATTACTTGGGAAAATTCGTGATAGTATACTTTGATGATATATTAGTCTATAGTGCACAATATCTGGATCACTTGGGACACCTTCGTATATTATTTGATGCACTTAGACAGGCTCAATTATTTGGCAATTTGAAGAAGTGCTCCTTTGTCCAAGAGAAGGTGCACTTCCTCGGTTTCATACTCTCTAAGGATGGAATGGAAGTAGATCCAAGCAAAATAGAAGCAATACGGGAATGGCCAATTCCAAAATGTGTTTCGGATATTAGAAGTTTTCATGGATTGGCTTCATTTTATAGGAAGTTTATAAAGGGGTTTAGTACCATTGTGGCCCCTCTCACGGATTGCACTAAAAAAGGGAAGGAGTTTGAATGGACCCCGGCTTGCCAACAAAGTTTCAATCGGATCAAGGAGGCTCTTTGCAATGCTCCTCTCCTCATGCTTCCGGATTTCAATAAGGTGTTTGAGATTGATTGTGATGCCTCGGGGCTAGGCATAGGAGCTGTTTTAATGCAAGAAGGAAGACCCGTGGCTTATTTTAGTGAAAAGCTCAAAGGGGCAGCCTTGAATTACTCCACTTATGACAAGGAAATGTATGCGTTGATGAGAACAATTGAAGTGTGGCAGCACTACCTCCTCCCTAAGGAGTTTATTATACATACCGACCACCAAGCTTTGAAACATATTAGAAGCCAAGGGAAACTCAGCAAGAGGCATGCAAAGTGGGTGGAATTTCTTGAGAGATTTCCTTATATCATAAAGTACAAAAAGGGTGAAGTAAACGTGGTGGCCGATGCCCTCTCAAGAAGGATTGTATTGCTCACCGAACTCAATTCCCGAATCTTGGGGTTTGAGTGGATCAAGACTTCCTACAAAGAAGACCCCGACTTCCAACAATGGTATGAAAAGTGTTTGAACAAAGAAAATAGTGCCTATCATTTGGCGGATGGATATTTATTCAAAGGGGGACAACTTTGTATCCCTAAATGTAGTCTTCGGGAATCCTTAGTGAAAGAAGCTCACGGTGGAGGATTAGCCGGACACTTTGGAGAAAAAAAGACCCTAGAAGCATTGAAGGAACATTTTTTTTGGCCACACATGATCAAGGAGGTGCACAAGTACATAGAGAAGTGCATTATATGCAAGAAGGCTAAAAGCCGATTGCTCCCTCAAGGTTTGTATATGCCATTGCCGGTGCCTTCTCAACCGTGGACGGATGTGAGCATCGACTTTGTTTTGGGGTTGCCTCGGACTCCTAGGGGAAAAGAGGCCATCATGGTAGTTGTTGACCGATTCTCCAAGATGGCTCACTTCATTGCTTGCAACAAAACCGATGATGCTAATCAAGTGGCCGAATTGTTCTTCAAAGAAATTGTTAGGCTTCATGGAGTTCCCACCACAATTGTCTCGGACCGGGACACCAAATTCTTAAGTTCTTTTTGGAAGACTTTGTGGAGAAAGCTTGGAACTAAATTATTGTTTAGTACTTCCTTCCACCCTCAAACAGATGGCCAAACGGAAGTGGTAAATCGCACATTGGGAGCAATGCTAAGAAGCATAGTGGGAAAGAGGCTCTCGGATTGGGATGCACAATTGCCATATGTGGAGTTTGCATACAACCGTAGTGTGCATAGTGCAACTCAAACATCTCCATTTGAAGTAGTTTATGGCTTCAATCCGTCCACTCCTTTGGACTTAATACCATTGCCGAGCCATGAACTAACCAATCCGGATGGAGCACAAAAGGCTAAGCAAGTCCAAGCCATGCATGCTAAGGTGCGAAAGGCCATAGTCAAGAAAAATGAAGCCTATGCAAAATATGCTAACCGGGGCCGAAGAGATGTGGAATTCAAGGTGGGCGATCTTGTGTGGCTACACCTAAGGAAAGAAAGATTTCCTAGCCAAAGAAAGTCCAAACTTCTCCCTAGGGCCGATGGTCCATTCGAAGTCACCGAGAAGATCAATAAGAATGCCTACAAGTTGAAGCTTCCCGGGGATTATGGAGTTTCAGCATCCTTTAATGTACAAGACCTTTCACCATATTTGGGGGAAGTACCGGAGGAAGAGGAGGAGCAAACCGTGGATTTGAGGACAAATCCTCAATCACCCGGAGGGGATGATGTGCCCGGGACTCATCATCAACCGGAAGGAGCAACAACTCGAAGCCGTGCAAGACTTTTAGCTAATATGTTTGTTGATTTTGCAGGTACATTTGTCCCTACATTGGAGCTCCTAGATATTCCTTCACATCATGATCAAGAACTCCCCAAACATTGCTTACAATGGAAGTATAAAGAAGAGAAGGAGTTAGCCGAAAATCCAAGATCTTCCTTGCCAAGTTCACCACCCGGGACATAACTACACTCGGTTTCAAGGACAATGGAGGCCGTATGCACCACTATTTGGGGGGGATGAAGGCTTCCAAGGAATGGCCAAGTGATGTTTGATTTTTGTGTTTGTAAAATACTAAGTTATTTGGGATTTTTTTGATGTAAACATTTTGGTTCAGTTTGGACCAATTTGCGGGGAGTGGTTCGGGTTGAACCATTCTCTCTTGGAGTGGTTCGGTTTGAACCCCCCCTTTTTTCCTTCCTTTGCTGGAGCTTTGGGAGAGTCTTCTCTTCCAAACTCCTTAGTTCCTTCTTTAGTTTGGTTTGGACGTGAGTTAGGATTTGGTTGGCTTGCAAGTGGGTGATGGGTACCCTTTTCTCACCTAACACCTACTTTTAGCTAATCATTGCCCCCTAATTTAGGTTTATTTTTGTTTATTTTATTTGGGGATATTTTTGTATGGGTATGTATCCCTCCTCCCACGTTGGGAGAGGTAGAAAAGAATTTGGTAAAGTGAAGAAGCTTGAAGCTCTCTCCATCCTCTCCTTTTCTCACGGCAAGGTTAGATTTTGGTGAGTAATATCCACAATCTTTCTTTGTTTTTGGTGTTGGTGTCTTGCTAGAGCCACTTAGCCCTTATTCCAACCTTCCTCCACACTTGTTTTGGGTCAAGGTAAGCTTGGAAATCACATAGCCTTCCTTCCATTTGTTGTTTTGGAATTGATGTTGTCATTGTTGGTTGCTGCCGGTTGTAATGTAAGCTAATCCCCGTTCGTATCCCAAAAGTGTCCTCCGTATCAACTTCCGTTTCCCATGTGCTAATGTCCTGAAATTTGGGCTGTGAGTTCCTCTTTTAGGTCTTGAAATATTTGGTTTGTCTTTGTGTTCCCTGTTCCTCCTATCTAAAAGTTGTGCATGCGTTTTTTCCTCCTTTCTTCTTCCGAACTCCAGCAATCTGGCAATTCTGTCCATTAATTTTCTATCCAGCATAACTCCTAGCCTACTTGTGTGTTTTCTGTGAAACCACTTGAATTGTCTTCCCCTTTGATTGAAGTTGTTGTCTGCTTATTTTCAGGAACCCAGACTCTCTACATTTGGAGTTGTTCAGTCGTCTCTACCACCTAATGCTCTGCCAATTGGTAATTTTGTCTGTTTGTGCTTCTAAATGTATCCCCTTGGCATTTCATGAACCACACGTGATTTCACCCTAAATCTTGACCAAACTTAGTTCCTTCCCTAAAGTCTAAGTCTCCAAAATTTCAGCCCAAAAGCATGTACGTAATTGGAGTTCTAACTGCCACAATCCCCTGTTTTGGTTTTAGTCATTCTTCACATTGGCAGATTGCATTGCTTTCTCCTATCCCGACACTTCCGCATTCTTGGAGCGTGTCAGTTGCTCGGGGAACACTTTTGGCTGACAAAAAATGACTCTCGAAAATGGATTATGTCGACCGATTTGAACTTTATGTCGACATAAAGATACATGCTGTTGAAAAGTCAGCCGAAATGTGGAGGATTCTGATGAATGGACGTGAGAGGCATCTTGATATGGTTTAATTACAAAGTTTAAGGCATGGTCAGCCAAAAACTTGGAGAAGTGTTATTGGTGGATGTAGGAGGAAGATTGATTTTGTTTAATAAATGACATAAAGGAGGCATGAGCTTGAGATAGAAAAGAAGAACTGTGAGAGAAAAGAGCGAGGATAGGTTATGATTGAGTGAGAAAGTACGAGGTTTCAAGAGAAGTGAAGTGGAGAGCTTGATTATTTCGTGAAGGCTGAAGTTCAAGGTAATCTTTTATACCCTCTTAAGTTCCTCTAAGTTCAGTAAAGATAAAATGGTGGTATTGGTTTGGTTGGGGGGATAAAAATGAAGGATTTCAAGTAGGAAGTTAGAAAATCAGTTATTTACAAACAGGTTTAGAGTTTTTGAGATTCAGTCGAATTGTAGTATGAATATGAGTTTCTGTTCTTCATAAGACTTATAGTAAACCTTTAGATTAATCCACAGCAGTTTGAATTACTCAAATTGGAGCTGTGTAGAGAAAGTTAAGGATTTTACAAGTTAGTGGACGGAAACTGGGAGAGCACTGGTCGACCGCATGAATGAGCGGTCGACACAAAGTAAGTCTCTGTAAATGATTCGGTCGACCGCATGAATGAGCGGTCGACACAAAGTAACTCTCTGTAAGTGAATCGGTCGACCGCACGAATAAGCGGTCGACACAATATGCTAAGTTATGTCGACCCCAGATGGTTTATGTCGACACAATCTTTGTTCAAACAGTGAAGGCCCTTTGTTTTGTCGACTTAACTCGACATGCTTAAGTTTTCTAAATTTGATGTCTTCTAAGAAGTTATAGTAGACTCCTTAAGGAAAAATTTGAAGCCTTAAGCATCAGGAATGGACCATAATCGAAGTAGCTATGGTTGATTGAAGTTAATGGATTAACACTTGAAGTTAATGGATTATGTTACTTGCATTTTAGGTTTTCAAGCGCAGCAACATATTGATCGAGTTTTTCAATAAAGCTAAGGACTTAAGGTAAGAAATTATTGCATTCATTTGGCCCCTTGTGGGACTACATCTCAAAAGATAGGGCATTTGGATAATATGTTTGATTTCTTAGATATTTTGTTGGGGTGTATTGCACCGTACACCGACCCAAGTGCTTTGGGTTTGATTGGTGCTTGATTGACATTGTTTGATGTTTATGTATTATCTATCATAAGTCAAGTTTACTAGGAATGTTTATTAAGGTTGCTTTTGGAGATGTATGATATGATATGTTGCTTGCACTAAAATTATGTTACTACGTCATGCATATGTATGAATCATGTCCATGCATCATGTTTTAAGAAAAGAACGAAAATGTTTTCCATGCATGTTTTCAAAATGTCACCCAACCGGATGTCGGGATTTTATGGGACATCTCCGGCATTCGATGCATTAATGTTTGTAAAGTTGAAACAATGGGATGAATCCACGGGGTGGTAAGCTTGGTTGAGAGGGCTAGGTGATGCCACGGGGTGGTACCCGAGAATGTAATGGACCTTGGTGGAACAACGGGGTGGAGCTTTTGATCAGGGCACACAGGTGAAAGCCGGGTCGAGAGGGCCTGAGCTTTCCGGGTCGTGTGGGCCTGTGCTTTCCGTGTTGAGAGGGCCTGGGGGCTACCTGGTGGGGTCTGTGGTCAGGGCTGTCACGGGGTGGGAATCCAGGTTAAGTAAACGAGAACGATAAAGAACGAAATGAATTGTATGTTTTCACGAAAGCATGAGCATCTTAGGCATGTAAGTTTATGAGATTTCTTACTGAGCTTTAGGCTCATAGATTATGCTTTGTGATGTAGGTGATGATGATGAGGGTGAGGGACCTAGCCCTCCCTGTTTAATGTAACAACCATGCTGTGGAGGAGGTGGATCCGGTGCGGAAAGCTTGGATCGTTAAGTGCCGACCGGTGGGAACGTCAAGATGTAAATTAAGTATTTTAGAGTGTTTATTTTTTAACAAGGATATGTTTTTTAAAAGTTTAATGTTGACGAATGATGCTATATAAAATAATTATTATGTATATTACATGTTTTGATTAAACTATGTGATATATGAGTTTTGCGGTATCTCACTTGATGATATTTTGATTATCAACGTTTTATTTTAAGCAAATGTCGGGTTTACTACAATTTATAATTAAAGTTTTTCGCTGTGTTTTCATTAAAAATAATTTAAGAGGAACATTTTTAAAGAAAGAAAAATTTTACCGCGATTATTTTTAAGTAAAGAAAAATGGGATGTTACATAATGACTTTGTAACTTGGTTTGGATTGATACATGAAAATTGAAAGTTCTACTCCATGTTTCTGTATATTTGTTAACAAATCATGTTAGGATATCATATATACGTTTATGAATGATCAAAATTTGGAATTGGTAGAGGTTGTGCATATTTTATCAAAGTTATCAAACTATCAATTCTGTGGAAATTAGGATTTCGTATATGAAACCAGTCATAGTCTAATTGCATGCCCTTGAATGACGTATAGGCTTTGAAAACATAGCATTTCATGGTGTATGGAACAATGTATGATATTTTGAAGTTATCACAAAACAGGGCATTGATTTTGAAAATTGTGAATTGTCTTATGTTATTTAGATAAATTTGATTAACAAAAGTACCTACTACTAAAACGACTTTCTAAGGATAGACAAGGTAACTAGTATTGTGTGTGTTTTGCCCGTAATGGGGTCTACATCATAGAACAACATGACTTTGCTGTTATTTTATGTTTTTCAACTTTGTACATATAGCTTGTAAACAATTTATGAAACCTAAAATCTTATTTTAAGTAACTTTAGTTTTAATGTATGCCTTAAACGATTTTTACAAGAAACTATTTTCCGCTGCAAGTAAATAAAAGACGAAGAACATATTTCGAGCTAGGAAGGACGTTACAAACTTATGTATCAGAGCCTAGGTCAAAATTGTTTCTACAGACAACTTGACACCATAACTACTTCCATGAACGTGCTCCAACATTAGTAAGTTTTCTTGTTAGAAGTGAATAAATGTTTGATTATACAAAATGGTAAGACGAAATCCTGCTAGAGATGAGTTTCTTAATCAGCTTTCAGCTATTGTTGATCACGAATTTCAATAATTGGAAAGATTAATGGCTCGAGAAGAACAAACAAATCGTCATGTGGTTGGGATGAGAGATCTTAGCTGTGAAAGGTTTTCTTGCCTGCACCCTCCAAGTTTTGATGGTCTATCATCAGACCCATCATATGCTGAAGACTGGGTTCGTACACTTGAAGATGTTTGATTATGCTAAAAGATGCACGATATTGGTGGGACACTATGAAGGGCACCAAAATTGTGCGAACAATGATGTGGGAGCAATTCAAAGAGATTTTATGAGAAGCATTTTAGTCGCATAGTCAGAACAAGTAAATTAGTGGAGTTTGTACAACTACATCAAACTGGATGTGTGGCTGAATATGTATGGAAATTTGAATCCCTAGCTTATTTTGCTAGCCCTTTAGCTAGCAGCAATGAGCATAAAGTGCATCAATTCACCCAAGGCCTGAAAGCCAAAATTTATAGAGGCGTAAAAATTTTAGGTACGCATGAATTATCATATTCCTTAGTTGTAACTAAAGCATTCCAAGTAGAATAAGTTGAGGCTAAATTTCAACAATATCGAGAAAATGTTTAGAAATTTTACACTAAAGGATAGTCATCTAGAGATAATACATATGAAAGGCAAAAAAACAAGGAGAAGAATTACAAAACCAAGGTAGAGAAAAAAAAATTCAAAAGTCTTCTCAACCACAACAATGTTTGAAATGTAAAAGGGTACATTTAGGAGAATGCATAAAAGGCACTAGATAGTGTTATAAATGCAAGCAACCACGGCACATCCCAAGTTTTTTCCGATGCTGGAAAAGGAGAAATCAAAGGTGACACCGCATGTTTTTACAATGATAGAGCAAGAAGAGGCAAATCAACCGCTAGTGGTGTCAAGTACCATTGTATATTGCGGATATACTTGATTATACATTGATTGATTCAGGTGCAACTCATTCATTTATCTCACTTGAGTTTATACGTATGCTTAATTGCTACCCTCAAGAAGCAAAGTATGAGTATGATGTGATGCTACCTTCAAGCAAGCATTTACATTTAAGTCATGTGTTACGAGAGTGCATTGTTAAAATAGATGATAGCATACTATATGCTGATTTCATAATCATTAAAGTTAAAGGTTATGATGCAATTCTTGGAATGGACTGGCTGCATCAACATTATGCAACAGTTAATTGTAGGACCAGGATTTTTTATTTTTATCCTCAAAGTGCAGAAATTCGTTCCTTTCAAGCAGCTAAGTATGCAAAGAAAATGCCAATTATATCAGCTATTAATGCTCAAAAATTACTAAAAAGTTGGTGTGAAGGATTCTTGACAAGTATTATTGATACTCATAAACCACCAAAGTATTCAAGTGAAGCAGATCTCGGTAGTGCAAAAGTTTACAGAAGTTTTTCTGGAAAATCTTCCTGGTTTGCCACCAGACTGGGAGATTGAATTTTTAAATTATGTATACATGTTCATGCATATCTTATACTACTTGCTGAGCCTTGTACTCTTAGATGAGTCTTATGATGTAGGTGAGTTAGACGTATAGTAAGACGTGTACGAGATGGATCGCTTTTTCACGGGAATGGTCGGTGCTGTTTGAGTGGATTTTGACATGTGGGCAAAGATTTTGATGAATCAGAAATAAGGGTTAGGAAAAGAAGTTTTCCACTTTGTACATATAGCTTGTAAACAGTTCATGAAACCTAACATATTGTATAAATTTTTTAAGTAACTTTAGTTTTCATGTATGTCTTAAATAATTTTTACAAGAAAAGGTTTTCTGCTCCAAGTTAAAAAAGACGAAGAACATATTTCGAGCTAGGGTTAATGTTACACAAGGTTCTATGTTTCTATGGTTCCGAGTTCCAAGGTTTAGGGTTCAACGTTCAAAAGTCAAGATTCTAGGTTTTTAAGGCCCAAGTGTTCAGGGTTTCGGGTTGTACGGTTTTGGGTTCCAAGGTTCATCGTTCAATGTGTCAAGGTTTAATGTTCTAGGGTTACATGGTTTAGGATTCAACGTTAAGGGTTCAGGGTTACCTTGTTTAAGGTTCAGGATATAGGGTAAAGGGTTCAACTTTTCATGGTTCAAAGGTTAAAGGGTTTAGGGTTCGAGGGTTTTAGAGTTTTGAATTAAGGGATCAAGGTTCAAGGTGTTCTATGGTCCAAAGTTCAAGGTTTAAGGTTCAAGAGTTCATGGTTAAGGGTTCAAGGGTTCCAAGGTTCCAGGGTTTTAGGATATAGAGTTTTAGGGTTTAAATGTTAAGGGTTCTAGGGTTAAAGATTTAAGGTTCAAGGGTTTAAGGTTCAGAGTTCATGGATAAGGGTTCTTGGTTTTCAAGGCTCTTGGTTTAGGGTTTCAAAGGTAAGGTTTAGGGTTGGGGATCTAGGGTTCAATGGTATTATGGTTCAAGGTTCAAGATTAAGGGCTTAAGGAGTTCTATGGTCCAAGGTTCAAATTTCATGGTTCGAGGGTTAAGGGTTCAGGGTGCAATGGTTCAAGTGTTACATGGATTAAATGTTCAGGGTTCAAGAGTAAGGGTTCTAGAGTTCTATGGTTCCAGGTTTGCAAGGTTTAAGGTTCAATGTTCTAGGTTTCCTAGGTTCTGGGTTCATAGTTCTAGGATTTACGGTTTCAAGATTTAGGGTGCTAGGGCTTCAGGGTTCTGTGGTTGAGGATTGCAGGTATCAAGGTTTAGCATTTAGGGTTTCAGAATTCAAGTTTCTATGGGTCAAGGTTCAATGTCCAAGGTCCAAGGTCCAAGGTTTCAGGGTTCTAGGGTTTAGGGTTTAGGGTTCCAAGGGTTAAGGTTACAGAGTACATGGTTCCAAGATTCAGGGTTCCACTTTCTAGGCTTCAAGGTTCCAATGTTAAAGAATTTTAGGGTTCATGGACTCAGTATTCAAAGGTTTAGGTTTCTAAATTTAAGGTTCCAATGTTTCAATTATAGGTTTTTGGGGTTAGAGCTTCGGGTTCAAGACTCTAAAGTTATGTGTTCAACAGTTCTAGGGTTTAAGGGTTAGAGTTCTAGGTTTAGGATAAAGGGTTCCAAGGTTAATGGTTTACGGTTTAAGGGTTCAAAGTTCAGGCTTTAACATTCATGGGTTCCATTTTTTAAGGTTCCATGGTTCTAGGTTCATGGTTCTAGGGTTTAACACTTAGTGGTTCAAGGTTCTAGGGTTCTGAAGTTTAGGCTTTCAAGGTTTGGGGTTCCAAGGTTCAAATTTGAGTGTTCTATGGTTAAGGGTACAAGGTTCAACGTTCTAGAGTTTGAATGTTTCGCGATTCAAGTTTTCAAGATTCAATGATTCAAGGTGTAATGGTTCCATTGTTTAGGGTTTAGGTTTGCATGGTTCTGGTTTCCAGGGTTCAAGGTTGAGCATTCTAGGGCTCAAGGTTCTGAGTTCAATTTTCCAATGTTCCAGGGTTCAAGGGTTAGGGTTCAAAGGTTCTAAGATTTATAGTTTAAGGTTAAAGATTTTAGGGTTTTAAGTTTCAAGATTCAAAGTTCTGGGTTCTATGATTCAAGTGTTCAGGGTTTAAGATTTAGGGTTCCAAAGTTAAGCCTTACAGAGTATAGGGTTTCAGGGTTCGGGGATCTAAGATTCAATGTTCTAGGGTTAAGGGTTCTAGTGTTCCAAGGTTTAGGATTGAGGGTTTCAAGGTTCATTGTTGCAAGGCTTATGTTTTTGTAGTTTAGGGATCAGTGTTCCAAGGTTCAAGTTTCTAAGGTTTATGGTTCAAGTTTTAAGGTTCTAGGATTCAAGGGTTAAGGGTTCCAAGCATCCAACATTTATTGTTAGAGATTCAAGGTTTGAGGTTTAAGGGTTCCAAATGTCAACGGTTTTTGTGTTCACGATTAAGGGTCCCATGGTCTTAGGGTTCAAGAGTTCAAGGGTTTGTGGATCAAAAGTTAAAGGTTCAAGGCTTTAGGATTAAGGGTTCTAAGATTTAGGGTTCAAAGGCTCATTTATCTATGGTTAAGGGATTAGAGTTCTAAAGATCAAAAGTTTGTTTAAAGTTTGGGTTGTGGTTAAGGCGTTTTAGGATCAAAAGTTGAGGGTTTAGGGTTCTAGCATTGAGGGTTCAATGTTTTAAGTTTCAGGGCTTAAGGGTTATTGGTTCAAAGGTTCTAGGGTTAAGGGTTCAATGGTTCCAGGATTTAAGGTTCGAGAGTTCAAGGTGCCCATTTCTGGGGTTCAATGTTCTAGGTTCAAGGTTCCAAGGTTATGGGTTAAGGGTTTCTACATTCTAGTAATTCATGGTTTAGGATTCTACGGTTAATAGTTAACCATTCTACGTTTTAGGGTTTGGCATTTAGGGTTCTTTGTTTTAGGGTTAAGGGTTCAATGTTAAGGGTTTAGGGTTTTAGGGTTCATGGTTCATAGTTCTAGGGTTCAGAGTTCTGAGGTTTATGGTTCAAAGGTTCAGGCTTAATGGTTCAATGGTTTAAGGTTCAAGGTTCTAGGGTCCATAGTTCATGATTTGGAGTTTAGGGTCTGTTATTCTAAGGTTTAGGTTGAATGTGTTCAGGCCTTGAAGGTTAAGGGTTTAGGGTTCATAAATTCAAGGTTTCAAGGTTAAAGTGTTCTAGGGTTTTATTGTTCAAAGTTCAAGGTACAAGGCTCAACATTCTATGGTTAAGGGTTAAGGGTCCAAGGGTTCAAGGCTTCATGGTTCAAAGTTCAAGGTTCAAGTCCGTGGTTTCAATATTAAGGGTTTAGGGTTAATGGTTCAATGTTTCAAGGTTAAGGATTCATGATTAAAACGTACCAAGGTACTAGGGTTCTAGATTTAGGTTTCAATATTCCAAGGTTTATGGCTTATGGTTCGAGGTTTTTAGCTTTTTGAGGCATGAAGGTGGAAGTTTATAAGGTTTCAAAGTTCCATGGTTCAATGTTCTAGGTTTAGGGTTCTAGGGTTAAGGAGTCAGGGAATTCAACTTTCTAGGGTTTAGGGTCAAGGTTCACGGTTTGGGGGTTCAAGGTGCCAAGGTTTAGGTTTTTGGGTTCTAGGGTTCAAGATTCCAAGGTTATATGGTTCTAAAGTTCATGGTTCAAGGTTCAGAGTTCTAGGGTTTAGAATTCACTGTTCCAAGGTTTTTTTTGGGTTTAACGTTTACGGTAGCATGGTTCAGGATTCTAAGATTTAGGGTTCATAGTTTAGGGTTTAGGGTTCTAGCATTTAACGGTTCAAGGATTTCAGGTTCATAGTTTGTCGTTCAAGGTTTCTAAAGTTTATGGTAGGTCTAGGGTTCCAGGGTTCTTAGGTCTAGGGTTCCAAGTTTCCAGGATAAGGGTTAAAAGTTTAAAGGTTTAGGGTTCTAAGTTTCAAATTTCAGGGTTCATCCTTAAGGTTATTGGGTATAAGGTTAGGTGTTAGAGGTTACAGGATTAAAGAGTTCCAAGGTTTAAGATTTATGGTCAAGAATTCAAGGTTTAAGGTTTAGGGTTATTGGTTTAGGGTTAAAGGTTAGGGTCTAGGGGTAGGGTTCAGGTTCCAGAGTTTAAAGGTCAAGGATTTCTAGTGTTCCACGGTTCAAGGTTCAAGGGCTTAGGGTTATAGGGTTTAAGGTTCATGGTTTAGGGTTCAAGGATTTTAGAGTTAAAGATTAGGGTTCTAGGTCAAAAGTTTCAAGGGATAGGGTCAACGATTGGTTCATGATTTGAGGCTCTTGGTCAGGGTTCCCAGGTCCAAGGTCCAGGATTAAAAATTTAGGGTTCCAAGGTTCAAGAGTAGATTGTTCATGATTACGTCTTCATGCTTCCAAAATTAAAGGTTCAGGGTTCAAGGGTTGTGGGATTTAGGGTTTAGAGTTTAGAGTTTAAGGGTCAAGGTTCCAAGGTGCATGGTTCATAGTTTTATGGTTCAAGATTCATAGTTCTAAGGTTCAGGGTTTCAAGGTTCATGGTTTAGGATACAAGGGTTCAAGGGTTTCATAGTTCATTGTTTAAAGTTCTGATGTGCTATGGGAATGGTTGTTGGCTCGGTTAAAGAGAAACGGAGAGAGAAAAGAGATTTTTTGGGGGGGGGGGAATGGGGAGAATGGGGAAAGTTTGCTCGGGTGAAGGAAAAATAGGGTCAAATGTCTCCAGCGAGATCTCTGGCGGCATATGGGATTAGAAGCTAAAATTTGGAGGGGAGGTAGATGGGGGTGAGAGGGTTTATGGGTCAAAAGATCATGGTAAAATGATGAGGGAATCGGAAAATATGCAGAAAATGGCTAGAGTTCTCAAAAAGGAGCTCTCGGGAAAGGAAGTTCAGAAAAGTTGCAAAACAGAGGGATATTGTAACAACCCTCATTTTTTTTATTATTCTCTTTTAAGGATTTGTGACTTTAAGACGGAAGCGATTAAAACCTTTTTATGAAAAATGCTTAAACGTTAGAGTATTAAAGTATTAAGGCTATTAGTAAATTAGTAGGCTGAAGGTGATGAAGAAAATAATGTTTAAGAAGTATGTGAGATGATGTTATTCAGAAAGGTTGGAAAATTATATAGGTTCGGTCGACACAATTTGAAGTCTGTCGACATAGAATAGCTTTTGGGAGTTTATTCGGTCGACCGCATGGTCAAGAGGTTGACACCTTCAAGTTCGGTCGACACAATAGACGAGCGGTCGACATAGCATAACTTTCGGGAATTCATTATGTCGACATAAGTCTACTTATGTTGACATAAGTTGGAAAAGTCAGGAAAATCAGCAGAATTTTGATTGGTGGACATAAAAGGAATATTGATTTTATCTAATAAAGGGGCTTTAAGTGGGTCTTGGCTGGCATTTTCCCCTCCCAACCACGATCTCTTTCCCCTCTTTCTCCCTCGGTTTCGTGCTCTAAATCAAAGGAGGGTGAGATTGAGATAGAGAAAGAGTTTTGTGAGAAAAAAAAAAGAGAGTGAGAAAGTGAGTGCTTCAAGAGAAGTGAAGTGAAGAGCTTTGATATTTCGTGGAGACTGAAGCTCAAGGTATTTTCATATCCTTTAAAGTTCTTGTAGGTTCAATAATGATAAAAGGATGATGTTGGTTGGATTGATGGATAAAAATAGAGGATTTCAAGTAGAATGTTAGAAAATCAGTTGATTGTATGCAAGGTTAGGGTTTTTGAGATTTGGTCATATTGTCGAAAGAATTTGAGTTTGTAACCTTCATAAGAGTTAACGTAGGCTTTTAGAGAAATTCATAGCCGTTTGAATCACTCAAATTGGATCTTTGTAGACAAAGTTATGAATGTTACAAGTTAGTAGATGGAAACTGGGAGAGCACCGGTCGACATATTATCAACCGGTCGACACAAAATAACTCTCTGTAAATGATTCGGTCGACCGCATGAATAAGCAGTCGACACATTATGCTAAGTTATGTCGACATATATAGGGTTATGTCGACCTAATCACTGTTCCAACAGTGAATGCCTTCTATTTTGTTCACGTAAGTCAACGTACGTTAGTTTTCTGAATTTGGTGTCTTCTAAGAAGTTATAGTAGACTCTTTAAGGAACAAGTTGACATCTTAATCGTCAATAATGGATCAATATAGAGGAAGTTATAGATGTTCAAAGTTGGAACATAAAGTTAAGACTTTATGCAAATTCTGATCCGCATATGATTAATAGGTTTAAGCCATCGATTGGATTAAGAAGGAGACTCAAGTGGATCAACTCAACCTAGCTGCTAAGGTAAGTTAGCATTAAGATTATTTGGCCCTTAAGTGGGACTACATTGCAAAGATTAGGATGATTGTTTGATGTGTGCTGCATGTTTGTTCGCATGATATGTTTGGTGATGTATGCTTATTTTCATGTTATGTGATATGATTTAAGAGATGTTTTCATGTTCATATGGTCATGCATCATAGTTTTACAAAATGTCTACGAACTATTTTCATGCATGTTTTACAACGTAGTTGGAGGTAGCGAGATATAATTGGTGGTATGGGACGCTAATTATGTTTCGTCTCCGATGAATTAAGAACTTGAATATCAGAACAGTAAAGTAAAGTAAATGGTTATTACAGGCCTGAGCACCTCAAGTAGTAAAGTAGTGAGCTCACGATCAGTAGAAGTTGAAGTAGGTGGAGGGGGTGTTCTTGAGATCCTGTAATATTTCCAAAGATAAAGAAAATATGAAACCTAAGAAACGTGAATGAAATGTGCATTGTTTTAACAGCATGGCATACTCATGCATTGCATTTTATAGTTATGCTATTTACTGAGCTTTAGGCTCATAGTTTAGGCTTTGCAATGTAGGGAATATAATGGAGGAAATTGTACCAATGACTGATCATGAAGATAGAGCAGAAGAGTGTCCAAATGATACGGTTTATTGAGCGATGACAGACGGGGAGTGATGCACGACACACATAGTTAGAATAAAAAGTGTTTTGAATTTTTTGAATATTTTGGATATGTAATTAAAATGTATACCCTTATTTTTGTGAATGTATTTTGAACTATAGTTTTCCGCTGTAAGTTTAAGTTATGAAATGATCATGTATTTTTGATATGATAAGGGTGGAATTAGAATGTATGATTTTATCATTTACGAATTTTCTTATAAATTGTTTTATGAACTAAAGGTAATAGTTTTTTTTAGAAATTAAAGTAAACGAGTTTTCCACCAAAGTAATGTAAGTAAGTAAGTAAGTAAGAACAGTAACGGACCGGTCCTCGGGCTGCCCGCGAGTAAGCAAAGTAAAGTAAAGTAAAGTAAAGTAAGCAAGTAAAGTAAGGCAGAAAGCGGCGGCATGGGAATCGGGTCGTTACAGATATTCCCGACAGAGGAGAAGTGACAAGCTTCAAGAATGGTGAGGGGAAAACAAAGTTGGTTCGGATAAAAATGAATAGGAAAAATGGGCAAAAAATGGGTGATATTGAAACAAGGAGTTCTTAGGTTGAATATAGATTTTGCAACCAAGATTTGGAGGGATGATTTGCGGATGAGGGAAGAGATTAACCTCCAAATATGAGGGTAAAAGCTCTTAGGAATTGGGAGATATGTAGAGGGGATTACTTGGTGCCAAAAAGGTGGTTGTCGGAGGAAGAATGGGGATGGCCGGAAAATGTGAGTTGCCAGAGGGGTGGAGTTGAGCTATGGGGATTACACGCTTACCCTAGGACCATGGGGATGTGGTTGAAGTCATGTAGCAAGGCCTAGCTTTCCCTAGCTCAGAAGGGAAGCCAAAACCTAGAAGAACCTCTAGGAAATCGCCGGATATTACTCACTGGAGAGCCAATTCTTGGTTATCGGAAAATCCACAACCAAGGAGAGAAATTGCCAAGCACTTTTTGTATTCAAATTCAACTAACTACAATGCTCGATGATGGATAGTTTTAATCTCCAATGCATGAGAGATGAAGGCTCTAATCGGGTGGCATACACTTGCTTACCCAATTTGGAGAGGCACAAAAAGAGAGGGAGAAAGGACCCCCAAACATTACTGGGAAAGGGGGAACCACAGGGGAGGTGGTCCCCGAATTTGGTTCTCTCCTTTGGCTGCCAACCGAGAGCCTCTCTTGGCCAAAAAGGAAACCCACTCCAAACCCATGCAAAAGATAAAACCCACACCACACCCATGGAAACCCATGACTTACACATGGAAACCCATTTTGCAAACCCTAACCGTAAAAGTAAGTTGGTAAAACTAAAACGAACACATTCAAAAGTCTGAGAGTCAGACGTCCTTATCCCTTGGAATTGGGCTTGGACCAATGCCTTGAGGCTTGTGGACTTCAAAAAGAGGAAAGTGTTCTTCCCGAGTAAGATTCATCTTGGACATGGGCTCTCGGTGTTTGCATCATTTGGCGGTGCAAACGGTGTCCAATTTTAACGTTCGACCACTTTCTGGAAGATGTCATTTTGATATAAGGCCAAGAAGATCTTCAAAAAGGCCCAAACAGCTTCGGAGGTCCAACTGAGCCGAATCCAAAACGTGGTTGCCATGCTCGGTGGCTTTGACAACTACCATGTGGTCCCTTCTCCACCAAAATGCAGCCAAATTGGCGCCTAAATGGGCCTCACATGGCCATGCACAAAAGTTCAAATATAAATACAAAGTTTGTTTGCAAAAATTAAACCTAAAGCTAAGTGTTACATCTTGTATTTCAAAGGGAACATGCTCCCTCCTTCATGGACCACTTGGGCTGTGTCTTGACATCAAAATTGAATGAATTTGGCTTTTCTTTGTCCTCCAAGGTGGGCTCCAATATATTGAGTCCTTGTATTGCCTCCCTTGCAAAAGAAACAAACTTGTTAGAAAATACCCAAAGCCTCTCTCGACTGATAGCCTCTCTCGGGTCAGTGATGGATGGAGCAACCCGAGGCATGTCATCCTCCTGGGGTTGTTGAGGATTTGACCTAATCCAAGGGTAGCTCCTCCTTCTCCTTGTAAGCCTCATCATCATCAACATAAGAAGATAGACATCAAATGTTGAAAGTGACTGCAATCCCAAATTTTTCGGGTAACTCAAGCTTGAAGGAATTTTGAGTAACATTGTAGCAACCCAAACCTCATGGGGCATAGCCTAACCCTTATGGGGGTCCCACGGACATTGGCCCAACCACTCTGGGCTAACCAGGCCGCTGGCTACTCACAAGCTTTCGTCATGGGCTGCTGGTCCAACCCCTTTTCACGCTGCAGCTCAAGTGGTGAAAGGTAAAGAAAGTCATGTGGTCATGAGTTCGAATCACAAGTAGCGCTGCAGTGTGAAAAGGGGTTGGACCATAAGGCCCATGACGAAAGCTTGTGAGTAGCCAGCGGTCTGGTTAGCCCAGAGTGGTTGGGCCAGTGTCCGTGGGACCCCCAGAAGGGTTAGGCTAAGCCCGGAAGGGGGTTGCTACAATAAAAAGGTCGTAACACCCCGTAAAGCTTTACTTAAAAAATGATCACGGTAAAATTTTTCTTTCTTTAAAAATGTTCCTCTTGAATTCTTTTTCTTGAAAACACAGCGGAAGACTTTAATTATAAATCATAGTAAACTCAACATTTACTTGAAATAAGGCATTGATAATGAAAATATCATCAAATGAAATACCGCAAATGTAACATCCCGTTTTTCTTTACTTAAAAATAATCGCGGTAAAATTTTTCTTTCTTTAAAAATGTTCATCTTAAATTATTTTTAATGAAAACACATCGGAAAACTTTAATTATAAATTGTAGTAAACCCGACATTTGCTTAAAATAAAACGTTGATAATCAAAATATCATCAAGTGAGATACCGCAAAACTCATATATCACATAGTTTAATCAAAACATGTAATATACATAATAATTATTTTATATAGCATCATTCGTCAACATTAAACTTTTAAAAAACATATCCTTGTTAAAAAATAAACACTCTAAAATACTTAATTTACATCTTGACGTTCCCACCGGTCGGCACTTCACGATTCAAGCTTTCCGCACCGGATCCACCTCCTCCACAGCATGGTTGTTACATTAAATAGGGAGGGCTAGGTCCGTCACCCTCATCATCATCACCTACATCACAAAGCATAATCTATGAGCCTAAAGCTTAGTAAGAAATCTCATAAACTTACATGCCTAACATGCTCATGCTTTCGTGAAAACATACAATTCATTTCATTCTTTATCGTTCTCGTTTACTTAACCTGGCTTTCCACCCCATGACAGCCCTGACCACAGACCCCACCAGGTAGCCCCCAGGCCCTCTCGACCCGGAAAGCACAAGCCCTCACGACCCAGAAAGCTCAGGCCCTCTCGACCCGGCTTTCACCTGTGTGACCTGATCACAAGCTCCACCCCGTGGTTCCACCAAGGTCCATTACATTCTCGGGTACCACCCCGTGGCATCACCTAGCTGTAACATCCCGTTTTTTTTTTTTTTTTTAAAGCTTTTCATTTAAAATTCTCTTATCTTGCTTTTACATTTATTTTCATACATACATAGCGGAAGCTAACTTTTTCAAATCATACATTCATAAGTCATTAAACACAAGTCACATTTTGTAAATATAAAAACTTTACAAACGTTACATATTTGTAGTTCAAAATAACCATTTTATAAATCCTTTTCAAAATACATGTATTTTAATGAGCTTACTCCACCGGTCAAAATCTCGCTTAACAACGGCAAGGCTTCACTGTAGACGCTCTCCTCCTCTTTCTTGATCAATCATTATGTAAAATTTCTTCAACATTCAGATCCTCACCTACATTGCAAAGTCTAACTAATGAGCTTAAAGCTCAGTAAATAGTGTAAATAAAACATGCATGATGCGTTACATGACATGATTTAAAACAATGCAAAACATTTAATTTTCGTGGTGTGGATCCGCCCCCTATATTACGTCCATCCACAAAACTCTATCTCATGGTTTGATTGACGTTAGGAGATGATAACGACCTACCGCACAACTCCATTGAGCTCACGGCAGCACTAGACCCATAGCCATTGCCGAGGGCATCTTTATTTCTCCCATGTTGCATATTATTTCATTTTAATGGTGTGGATCCGCCCCCCATATGACGACCATCCACAAAACTTGATCTTAGGAGTTACATACATCGTTAGGAGATAACGACCTACCGCACAACTCCATTGAGCTCACGATAGGACTAGACCCATAACCATTGTCGAGGGCATCTTTATTCTCCTGCATCTTACGTATCTTCATTGAATCAATAGAGATATTGCGGGGATGAATGTAGGCGTCAAAGACCCCCGTGGGCAACCTAACACCCAATCTGCCATCCCCCTATGATTTACTCATCATAATTCGTAGTTTTCATGCATAAAAATTCATTCGTAGAAAACATGATGCATGATGCATGACGTAAATAACATATAACATACAATCATATCCTTAATACAAGAACATCTAAACTAATCCATTAAAAGTCCTATAAACATCTCCATAAAGAAAACTCATAAAACTTATCAATCAATCAATACAAGGCAAACAACATATCCTCAAATGACTTGAAATTGGTGCCATCAATTAAAAGTCATAAAATACGTAACCTTCGCAATGTAGACCTCTAATAGGCCAAAAACATACAACACATACTTACCTTGATTCCCGATGTCCTTTGTTTCTTCTTGGCAATGTACACTAGAAGCTTGTGAACCTACATTGCCAACCCACTTAAATAAGTTTTATACCATGAGTAGCTATTTTCCCTATAACTCCCAAAATTCATAACTTCCTCTATATTGATCCATTTGTGATGCTACAGGTGTCAAATTATTCCTTAAGGTGCCTAGTATAATTTCTTAGAAGACACCAATTTCGGAAAACGGAAGCACGTTGACCTATGTTGACAAAACAAAGCGCCTTCACTGTTTGAACAGTGTTTGGGTCGACATAAACCATCTGGGGTCGACATAACTTAGCAAAATGGGTCGACCGCTTATTCGTGTGGTCGACCGAATCCATTACAGAGAGTTACTTTGTGTCGACCGCTCTTTTGTGTGGTTGACCGAATCACTTACAGAGGATTACTTTGTACTCTTATCGGTCGACACAAACTACCAGGGGTCGACATAAACTTTTCACAGCTTCCGTACCCTAATTTTCGGGGTCCATAACTTTTTCTACATAGCTCCGAATCAAGTGATTCCAACGGCTACAATTTAATCTAAGAGTCTACTTTAACTCTTATGAAGGTTATAAACTCTAATTCATGCTAAAATTTAACCGAATCTCCAAACACTCTAAACCTGTTTGTAAATAACTGATTTTTCTAACATCCTACTTGAAATCCTTCATTTTTATCCATCAAGTCAACAAATAATGTTATATTATCCTTACTGAACTTAGAAGAAACTTAGAGGATGTAAAATATTACCTTGAACTTCAGTTCCCACGAGAGCTTTAGAGTTTCCTCCTCTTCTTTGAGATAACACACTTTTCTCTCAAATTTTCTCTCACGAAACTTCTTTCTCTTTCTCAGTCTCCCTCTCCCTTATCGAGACTTGAGAATTTAGAGTGGGAAATAGGGAGGAGGAACCATGCTGGGAAGGGAATGGCAGGCCATGCCTTCTTACATCCTAAATTAAAAAAATTCAACATTTTCTTTACGTCCACGATCGGATTTCTCCACGTTTTAGCTGACTTTTCAACGACATGTATGTTTATGTCGACATAATGTTCAATTGTGTCGACCCCTCCAAATTCCTGGGGTCGACATAAACCTTCATGAGGACAGTCCTTTAGTATTTTTAACCCAACTTACCTCATTACTTTACTTAAACCTAGCAACCATCAAACATAAACACCAATCAAACCCAATACTTGGGTCGGTGCACGGTGTGATACACCCCAAACAGAGTATTCTTATTCTAACTATTCATAATTGTAGTCAATTCACGAGTTCCTAATTTTTTTTTCCAACATTCATAAAGAAAAACCTTAAACACTTTATATCTTAAAATCACAAAATTCAAAAATCAAAAATGAGGGTTGTTACATTCTACCCCCCTTAATAAAAATTTTGTCCTCAAAATTTAGACCTCAAACATTTCTGGATACCTTTCCTTCATTTCTTGTTCTCTTTCCCACGTAGCTTCTTCGATATTGTGGTTTCGCCACAACACCTTTACCAAAGGTATATGCCAATTTCGTAATATTTTCATCTTTGTATCAAGAATTCTTACTGGCCTTTCCTTATACGTCATTGTCGGTTCCAAATCCACTTCTTGTATCTGAACCACCTGGGAAGGGTCACGTATGCATTTTCTCAACATGGATACGTGAAACATGTTGTGAACGTTACTCAAACTTTCTGGTAATTCCAACATATAAGCAACTCGTCCAACCCTTTTCACGATTGAAAAAGGCCCAATGTACCTTGGAGCGAGTTTTCCTTTTCTTCCAAATCGCATTACTCCTTTGAAAGGGGAAGTCTTCAAAAATACTTCATCACCTAGATTGAATTCCAACTCTCGTCGTCTCCGATCTGCATAACTCTTTTGACGACTTTGAGCAGTTTTCATTCTCTGCATAACTCTTTTAAATCTTGTGGTCGACCGAAACTACATTTTGTGTCGACCCCGACATAAACACCAAATTGTGTCGACCCCTCAAAATTCCTGGGGTCGACCGAAAGTGTTAATTGTGTCGACCCCTCCAAAATCTTGGGGTCGACCGAAGATCCATTTTGTGTCGACCCCGCCCAATTCCCAGGGTCGACCGGAACTTATGTGAAGGTGAACTACCTTCATGAAATTGCTCTTAAACATTTATATCTTAAAATCACGAATTCTGGAATAAATAAATAAATAAAATGAGGGTTGTTATATTCTACCCTCCTTAATAAAAATTTTGTCCTCAAAATTTACATGCTAAACAACTCGGGATAATCCCTTTCTATGTCTTCTTGTCGTTCCCAAGTAGCTTCCTCCATCGAGTGGTTCTTCCATAGTACTTTAACCAAAGGAATCTTCTTGTTTCTTAGTTCTTTGATCTTCGTATCAAGTATTTTTGTTGGTCTTTCATCATAGGCTAAGGTCGGCGTGATCTCAATGCTACTCGGTTTGACTATTTGCTCGGGATCCCGCATGCACTTTCTCAACATGGATACATGAAATACATTGTGGATTCCATGCATGGTTAGCGGCAAATCCAGCTCGTAAGCCGTCATCACAATTCTTTTCACTATCTTGAAGGGGCCAATGAATCTTGGAGCAAGTTTTCCTTTCTTACCGAACCGTTTAACACCCTTGAATGGTGAAACTTTGAGGAAAACTTCATCTCCTACATCAAATTCTAGTTCCCTTCTTCTTTGATCTACATAGCTCTTTTGTCGACTTTGAGCTACCTTGATCCTTTCTCGGATAACTCTTACTTGATCCTTGGTTTGCTGTATGATCTCAGGACCGTAGAATTGGGCTTCTCCTACTTCGTCCCAGTATAATGGCGACCTGCACCTCCAGCCATATAAAGCTTCATAGGGCGCCATTCCAATCGTAGCTTGGTAGCTGTTGTTGTAGGTGAATTCTACTAAGGGTTGCAGCTTGCTCCACAAAACTTGGAATTCTAATACACAAGCCCTTAACATATCCTCGAGGATTTGAATCGTTCTCTCCGATTGGCCGTCGGTTTGGGGATGAAACGCCGTACTTAGGCTTAACTCGGTCCCCATCGCTTTTTGTAAACACTTCCAAAATTTGGAGGTAAATCTTGGATCTCTATCCGAAACTACGGACACTGGAACTCCATGTAGCCTTATAATTTCTTGGATATAAAGTTCTGCATACTTATCCATACCCGAGCTTAATTTAATTGACAAGAAATGGGCCGATTTAGTGAGCCTATCCACCACAGCCCATATAGTGTCATGTCCTTTGGCCGTGGTTGGCAATCCAATCACGAAGTCCATTGCTATGTGTTCTCATTTCCATTCTGGGATTGGAAAATTTTGCAACATTCCGGCCGGCCTTTGGTGTTCTGCCTTGACCTGTTGACATACATGGCATAATTCGACGTGTTTTACTACATCTTCTTTCATGCCTGGCCACCAATAATGTTGCCTTAAATCTTGATACATTTTCGTGCTTCCCGGATGCATCGAGAATACAGAAGAATGAGCCTCGATTAATATATCCCTCCTTAGCGTTGAATCGTTCGGCACATACCACCGGTTTTTTTACTTCAATGTGCCATCTTTGGAGCAATGCAACTCTGAGGAAATCGGCTCTTTCCCTAGTGCATATCTTCTGTATAGAGGATCGTCCGGTTGGGCTTCCTTAATTCTCTCCAAGAGGGTAGGCTTGATCGTTAGCGACATGAGAGTGGAAGTTAGATCCTTCACCAATCCAAGCTCAAATCTTTCAACCTCCTTTTGTAGTTGCACTGACATGGTTGACGATTTTCTACTAAGGGCATCGGCGACAACATTTGCCTTTCCAGGGTGGTACTTGATCTCAAAATTATAGTCTTTGATGAATTCAAGCCACCTCCTTTGCCTCATATTCAGTTCTTTCTGGGAGAATAAATACTTTAAGCTTTTATGGTCGGAGAAGATCTCACACGTTTGACCATATAAATAATTTCTCCATATCTTTAAAGCAAAAACTACCGCGGCTAGCTCCAAATCATGCGTAGGATAGTTTTGCTTGTAATTCTTTAATTGCCTTGAGGCGTAGGCAATCACCTTTCCATCTTGCATCAAGACGCAGCCCAGTCCGACTTTGGATGCGTCACAGTATATGCTATATTTTCCTTCTTCGGTCGGAAGAGTCAATATTGGTGCTAATGTCAATCTTTGTTTCAGTTCTTGAAAGCTCCTCTCGCATTCATCAGACCACCAAAACTTTACGTTTTTCTTCGTTAATTGGGTCAAAGGGATGGCGATCCTAGAGAATCCCTCAATAAATCTTCTATAATATCCGGCCAAACCAAGGAAACTTCGTACTTTGCCAATGTTCCTTGGCTGCGACCACTCCATAACGGCTTGTACTTTTGCTGGATCCACCGAGACTCCTTCCTTGGATATGACATGTTCCTTGGCTGCGACCACTACAATTTATGCATCTTCAAGGTAGAAAGAACCAACTCC
>QAOC01050056.1:0-83737 GCA_003255005.1 Begonia fuchsioides | reverse complement strand
TAATGCCAGGTTTAGCTAAAAGCCGAGTTAAAATTTCATATCATATGATGTCATCAATGGAATATGGCAATTGGCGACCCATCCACCAGGGGTGGGCATCCGGTGTTATCTGATCGGATTGAGTCAAATTCAATCTGATCTGATAACAATTGGATCAACAATTTTGATCTGATTGGATTCGGCTGCATGTGTCATCAGAATCTGAATCCAATTAAAGAAATCAGATCAGATAGGATCGGATTTTTAAAAACCTGTAATTCAGAAATTTCCCGAAATTGTAAAAACCTGTAATTCGTCTATTCCTCCTCTGTTCTTTGTCGTTTTTAACGAATCCACTCATTTACAATTACAATGACAGAAATAATTTACAAATCCAAAATCAAATATTCGTACCTATTTATATCTTCGTTTCTGTTCTTCGCGGCAGTCGTCGGAGACTCGGAGTCTAGGAGCAAAGGGTCGGTTTTTGGTTCGGGTTCGAAGCCGGTTCAGGTGGAGGTCGGTTTCTTAATGATTTAGGTCGGGTTTTAATTAGTTTTGAGCTATTTTTAACCCATAATTTGATTTATTTTTGTCTTAAAAATGGTTAACCAAGCTATGAATCATAGTCTTAGAAGAGGGCACAGTTGGAACATCTTCATATACTCTTATAATATATCTTCACGCGTCGTCGCATGTGGATCAATTCAAATAATAACTAATTCTTTATATTCTTTTTATTAAATACAATTAAATTGATCCAATCACGAAACAACATTAAAATCTGATAAGATAGTATGACAAAAGAATAATTATAGAATTACTTACAAGAAATAAAAATCATAGTAGTAAACACGTTAGAATTATATCAAGTTTAATGTTTTTGTTGGACCCATGGACATAGTTTCGTTAGGTCCAGTTCCACCCTAGAGTCGGTTCTCACAGACGAACAATCGTTGGTTAGGGAACCAAACCGAACCAAAACCATAAAATACAGTTTAATGTTCCGTTTCTTACTAAAAACTATTGTACTTGTGTCAATTTGGTGCCGACTTCGGGTCTAGGATGGATTTATTTGGTCTTATGTTTGATTTTACTAAAATTTGGGTCGGTTTTTAACAAATTTTTGGATATTTTTACCCTATATTCGGAACCAAAAATGTGGACCGCGGGTTTAACCAACGAGCAAGGTGCCAAAGCCGGTTCAGTTATGCCCATACCCAATATTTTAGTGGGTCGCTGAACTTGGAGGTAGAGGCACGGCTTACGCTGCAGGGCATTATTGTATTTCAATCCATGGTTGGGACGATAAGCTCCTTATTTGTCTCTGCTTTGGGTGAGCTCAGAAAGCGTGGGCGGCTAGGAGACGGAGGAGACTTCCACAGGTGGCCTACACTTCTTGACCGACCTAGGGTTGCCTATCAGAGACGGGATTCAAGGACTCGTTCTTCGAGTCTGGGAGGATCCAAGACAGTGACGGCGGATATCTCTTCTCTTCTTCAATGCTTGCTCGTTCCATTCCTTCTTTCTTCTGATCTCTGGGTAAGTACGTAATTCAGGTGTGGATTCTGCGTCTTTACTCTCTATGTTGTTCTGACTCCGAGTTAAACATAGGTCAAGTTGGACTCAACTCCTGTAAAATCTTATATCCATTACATCGCTTATTCTTGTTCTTAAATATTTTCTTATGTGATATTTTAGTCTATTAGATTATTTCATTCTCTTTTTTGTTATTCATTTCTGAGTTTTGATCGTTTACTTTAGGCTTCTAAGCTCGACTAGATTCATCCCGTATTAGAAATTGGTAATCGTAGTTATTGAAGGTGAATCGTTGAGGAATGTTGCACGAAACCTCTTTTCGAAAACTTTTTAGAAACTTACCTGAACTTTATTTTGAATTATTTGAGGAATGTTGCACGAAACCTCTTTTCGAAAACTTTTTAGAAACTTACCTGAAATTTATTTTGAATTATTTGTTTGATTTTACTTTATTATGACAAGGGGATGCAGAGTCGATGGATCACAAATAAATTATAAAACTAGTTACAATAAGATGCAACAGTATGATCTTCAAAAATTTTCATTTAATTTATTTCCAGTTGGAGTAGGTCAGGAGATCACTTGACCCGAATTTAATTAGATCTACACTACATGAATTCTATTTAGTGATTGTAATAATGCAATGACACATATCTCGAGACATATAATTCATTTGTGCCTTATAATTCATTTGGAATTTAACTTGTATGTATGAAATGAAAGGATGGTAAATGAAAATGATCTATTGATAAAAAACATAGTAGCTTGTTCCCCTTATATCACAGTTTCTGGGTTTGGCAGTTATAAAAGAAGTTTGGAAGGTTGTAGCATTTCTGTTTATGGGCTCCATGGCTCTGCCCAGCAGTGTAAATGGCTTGATCTCAAAACCTCCCTTGCCTATGACAATTTGTTTTGCTCTTGATGGTAAGAATGCCAGAATTAGTACTAGAAAGCGTAGTTTCCGTATAACATGTGCCATAGATCGCATAAGAAGTAGTGGCAGTAGCAGCAGTGATCCCGATAGTGCTAAGAAGGTAGTACAGAACTCAAATTATGTGGTGCCACTCGACCAATCATTTGCAAACTCATCTTGCATAACTCGTCCCCTTGATGAGATCCTTCGAGATCTCAATAAGAGAATCCCTGAAAGTATCATCAACAAAATCCCTCATTCCGACCTTAATGATCCTCCTTCCGCCTCTTTCATACCCTGGTAAGGCTTTTCTTCCACTGTAGTTGATTATCTTATAGAATAGAATTTTTTGTCATCGGCCAACATAAAACCAGTGGGGGATTCAATATGATAAACTTTAATGTTCGTGCAGGTATCATGCTAACAGGATGCTGAGCTTTTATGCACCTGGTGAGTGAATATTCTTTCATATACAAAAATCTTTATACATTTTTTGAGGTTGTACCTTAATTTTTTTTTTTTTTAATTTTATGCTTTATGAAAGTAGAGGTGTACCTCCCATCTGATGGTGATACGTTGTCTTGTTTCTTCTTCTTATTCATCCAGTATGATTTATTTTTGCTGCACATTCAGATCATGTTTTTTTTATTTTATTTTTTATTAGCATCATGTTAAAGAGGCACCACCTTGAGGATTTTCTCGTTATTGAAATGCACAACATAATATGTCGTTATTGCCAGGATCGTTCAAGAATATATATATATATATATATATATTATTAGTAATCACATTCGCATCTAGTGATAGCATGATCACGATTGCAGATCTCACTATTTAATTTTAAAAACGTTACATTAGTTGACATCCTTTTAAGAATGAGGTGGTGGGTACGGACTAGTCAACTAAGTATTTGAATTTTTTCTCTCGTTAGAACTATAAATTTTAGGGTATCAACTTTAAATAAACGGAAGAAAAGAACATTCACAGACATTGTAAGGTAACAACTGCATAAAAATTTTCATCCAGTTGTTCCTGCCGTTGGTGTATTTGCCCATCAATATTTGAGATTATATTTTTCTGTGAATGTATGAAGATCAAACATTCTCCAACTTTGTGTGGTTGATATAACTAAATGGAGTGTGAGTTGTAAATGCATGTAATTCTTTCTCCTAAATTACTTTGCATATTTTTATTACCTCCGCGAAACAGGTCCATGTCATATAGATTAGAATTCTTAAATTTAGGTTCCTTTACAATAGACATTTCACTAATGGGTAATTTCTGCATTTAACTAGTGTATGAATGATGTAGTATTTTTGTGTGCTCTATAGTTAATTCTTAGAATGACTTGAACTATCAACTTTTTGTTATTAAAGGATGGTGCGGTGAAATTCGTGATGTAATAATGTCCGACAATGGAAGTGTGACAGTGGTATACCGGGTCACTGTACGAGGATCTGACGGAGAGGTGTGTCATTTCTTCTCAATAGCATTTTTTTCTTCTGAATGTTTTGTTGATCTTAAGTTACAATAATTAAATTGAAGCTGTAGACTGAACTAGGACGAATCTGCATTAAGTGACCTATGCAAGCTCGTAGTTCTCTCAACAGCTGAGTCAGTTTGTATTTAGAGAACTTGACATCTTTTCTCATTTGTGGTGTCCACTTTTCATTTTGGGTTTAGTATTTGAGATTACTTTGTCCCTCTTTTAATTCTCCCTTTTCTATAGTGCCATTGTTGCTTTAGTCTATTTTTTATTACTTGTGGCTATGTATAGTATGATTATTTTAGTCAAAATGATCGATGGTGTTAGGATTTGAGATTATCTTGCCACTGCAGGCTCACCGTGATGCTAGCGGGACTGTGTCATCCATCGACGCCCAGATCAGTGATCCAGTTGCTGCCGCCGAGGAAATTGCTTTCTGCAAAGCCTGTGCTCGTTTTGGCCTGGGTTTGCATCTCTATCATGAATGATCGTCGCTGCCTTCTGAATTATACCCACTCTCCCAATTTTCAGGTTTTTTAATCGGTGTACCCGCTAAGTAGATTGCAATTTTTGCTGCCTTTCGTGTGCATTTGTACTATAGGTGGGAGTGTAGGAGGATTCAACCACCTTTGAATTAGATAATCATACAAAATGTAAGATTTATAGTGAAAACCCTTGCTTTTTCATGACACAGTTGAAATCTTACCAGCATAGGCAAAGTCAGTGGCGGTGAAACTCGTGTTCATTTAAAGGTGCCTTCATGTCGGTTTAGTTTTATTTGTTCTTCCGATCCGCACGGTTTGGAAGTTCCCATTTGGTGACCGGTCCTTGACACATGCAGGACCCAATCGGACGGTGTTGAGTGCAAAACCCAATTAAAAGAACAGATTAAACTCTGCGTCTATTAATTTTGGTTCTAAATTTTAAGGATTTAATCGATTTTATCCTATAAAAAATAAAATAATATTTAAAATTAGGACGAAAAGTAAAGCATGAGCGCAGGATAAGGGTCTCTGAACTATTAATTAAAAAATAGATGTACGAGAGCAGTTGACTATCAGAATTTAATTTTTTTTTAATTTTAAAAATTGATTTAACAGACTTCCGTTTAAAAAGGATTTAAAATAGTAAGAGTAAATGCTCAGAATATTAAGCGGGCTATAAATTGATAATTAGGGTTTTAGAAATTCAGGGTTTTTGGTTCTTCTGCCACTAGTAGGGTTTCTAGACTATTTTTGATATATTTCAGCTCCGTTCTGACTCCAGCCCTCTCGCTCTTCTCAAGAGGAAACTCCAAAGCTCTAAGAAAGACCATCCCCTGGTAATAATGTCGTTGATTTCAATGCGTTTCTGATATGCTCCGTAATGCCGTTGCTTCGTTTGTTCTGTTTTTGTCGCAGGGTGTTTTTTTTTATGATTTTGGAAACTCTAGTGTTTCTGTGTTATCCTTTTGGCGTGTTCTTTTGACGATATTTGTTTGGGATGGTTGGGGCCAGTGGTTGGTGAGGCGATTTTATGTGAGTGGGTGAATTGTCTTTTCTGCTTGTGATACCTGGTTTTGTTGGGGCTACCTGCTTTTATTTTATCTGTTCAGTGGAGAGAATCTTCGTTGTTTCTCTTTCCTAGGTTGCATTATGCACCTTCTCATGGCCGATAATACAGATAAAAACGTGCATTATGCAATGTATGCTGGAATCTAGGTTGAAAAAATATAAAGACATTGAATGTTCTAAACCAAATCGGTTCTTCCAGTGATATTTTCTAAAAGAAAGAATAGTGAGGACCTAAGACATGCGAGGGTTTTTAGTTAGCGTGGGTACTATTTCCTTTGTTTCAGACTCGTGTGTAATTGGGTTTGCTTGCATAACCCGCTTGAAGTTATTTTATCTTTTGAGAAGTTCGATATGACTTGTCATATCCCCGATCTTGCTTGTTTGATAGAGTTTCTAAATTTACGGATTAAAATAATTAGAATATGTTGCTTTGTCTGAAACTTTTCAGTTATATCTTTTGAATTCACGATAATTGTATATTCTATCAATGCTCTAGATCTTCTGGGTAACGAAAAAACTCTTAATCAAGGAGCACCATCTCATTTAGAGAAGGCACCACTATTTGTAGAAAGTCACCATACTTGCCAATTGATAAGATGCCAGTTGTAAATGAATAAAATGCACAAAACAGTGTTCACAATTTTTTTACTAACAGAGTCCAAGATGGCGCGATGGGGGGCTTATCGCCGTTATGTTTTTGCTCTAAACGACGAAGGAAATGAATCTCAAGTTTCATCAACAATTATAGATCCGAACTTAAAGAATGAAGATGAAATTAAGAATGATGAATTTCTTCTAAAGGAATCTCTAGATGGAATATTACCTAGCAAGAGGAGGCGTTTTAGTCGAGGCCATGCTGGGGAGGTAGAAGTTGCTCATGTGAAACAAAGAAAACCAACTAATAAGAATAAGAAGAACCATGGGAACACAACTGAGAGATGGTCTGCAGAAAGGTACGTGACTTTTTTTTCAGTTATTCTTGCTAGTTTTACTTGTTTTGTTTTTGAGTTGAAGTTAAGAAAACTTGCAGGTATAAGTTGGCAGAGGGAAACATGTTCAAAGCTATGAAAGATCTTGGAGCAACTTTCACAAATCGAGTATCTCGTCCAGTTTTGAGATCCGAGGCTCGTATGCGAATTGGCGACACCGGGCTTCTAGATCACTTGCTGAAGCAGATGGATGGTAAAGTTATGCCGGGTGGAACTGAGAGATTTAAGAGATGTTTTAACACTAGTGGTGTAATGGAATACTGGCTCGAAAGTGCTGATCGGGCGAAGACTGGGGAGCAAGAATCTCGCTGGATTCCACCAAACAGATTGATGCCGCCTGGTGGTAGTGCTGTTGAGCCTTCTGTTTCTGCTACAGAATCGCATGAGCTTGAGTCTGAAATCACAAAATTGAAGAGGTATAATAATTAAGGTGTCAAAATTGAAGAGGTATACGTAGTGTGTGATGATTATCACTTGTAATTTATATTTTGCAGGGAGTTGCAGGAATTACTAATCAAAAAACAAGAGAAAGAAAATGTTAGTTCGATGAAGGTATGTAACACATTCATATTTTAGATTTAAGCTTTTCTTGTTTTTTTGAGTCATAGCCGAGTAATTAGTTTTCTTGATCAATGCTATTCAAGGAACTGATGACATGGCGTGCTAAGACTGAAGGACGTGTAAATGAGATTGAAAGTTGTGTTAGAAAAGCTCAGGTAGTTTGAACTTGATACTGTCATTCAAATTTTATGATTACGATAAAGTATGTCAAGAATAGATGATGGTTAGCAGCTCACATTGTTACGGCCCAAAGGATATATTCTTGCTTGTGCTCATGTTTCCCTTTGATTTTTTTTTTCACTATTGATAGAGCATGCTGTATGAAGAATTGATGGCCTGGAAAACTAAAGTGGAGAAGCAATTGGCAGAAACTAAGACTTCGTTGAGCAGCTTTCAGGGATCGAAGCAATACCAAACGCGGTTTCCTCCGACCTATCAATGGGACGAATGGTTTGGGGACATAAACTTGGATGTTTTCCCAGGGGATAGAGATCATCTTTGGCTTGAGGAACCAGATCCTGATGATCATGACCTGAAAGTAATGGGGAATGATGCCTCGTCTTTGTGTTTCAGATATGCCAAGATAACAACCCACCACCTTGATAATGGGAAAGAGCAGCTTCTACTTGAGGATCAGAGGTAAGAAAATGCAGTTTTGAACTTTCACAAAATGTATGGTTTTGATCTAAAATTCCTCCTGTTTCAATGAAATAGCAGAAATGTGGCAGAGCTGGTACCAGGAAAGGAGGAGCGACCTCCAATTACCCCAGATTCTTGCGCAATTGATAATTCAAAACCGGAATCGGATACTTCATTTTTAATGGTACAGGTAAAAGATAAATGTTGTTCTATATTTTGTTCTGCACCTTCTCCAAGTCCTGTTATATGATTGATGGGTTCTCGGTTAATTCTTCGCCTCCTTAAACTATTTCAGGAATTATTTGAATGGAAGCCGAAACTAGAGCAGCAATTGGTGGAGATATCCAACTCAATGAGAGATATTCAGGCCAGAAATGGGATGGATCAGACCCCTTTAATACCCTGCACTCAACTCAAGAACAGGTAAATTTAGGAAATTGGAAATGAAGATATGGGAAGTTTGGTTTCTTATAGATTAATTTTCATATTTTAGGAGTTTAGGCTTATCTATCTTATCGGCATAGATGAATTAACCGACCGAATCCAAATCGAAATTTTAGACGTTAACAACCTTAGAGGTTGTATATATTATCGATTGATCTTCCCAAATCGAATTTTAGGTGCTATCTATTTTAGAGGTTGTATATATTTATCTATTTATCGTCCCAAATTAAACTTTTGAGCATCGACCAAATTGGAACAGACTATGCTACCCTTTTGTGCGATGCTTATTATTTTTTAGCACGTGTCTATAATCGAGATAATCGCAGCAATGGGAAAACTTGTTAAATTAAGTCTTAGCATATGGTATTCTTTGTGAATAATAGCCAATAATTGAAATTAGAGGAGAAGAGTAAAATTATTCATTATGTACATATATCTATATCAATAGTAATTGATAATTAATAGTTGCTAGAGTATTTAATCTCAACTCCAAACTTTTGAAGGCCACCGCCCCCCCACGTGCACTCCCCCGTCTCTCTCTCTCTCTCTCCGTCGCCATCGCAATAATCTTGACGCCTACGTATGCCATTCTCTCGCTTCAATCCATTCCTGCATTATCTCCCTTCATCCTATTCCTCGTACCTGCTTCGCAAATGGATAAGTACGAGGTGGTCAAGGATTTGGGTGTCGGAAACTTTGGCGTGGCTAGGCTCTTGAGGCACAAGGAGACCAAAGAACTCGTCGCCATGAAGTTCATTGATCGAGGCCAAAAGGTTTCTGCATTTCTTCTGTTCATTTTCTTTCTTAAAATGAACGAGGGTTCGACTCCTCGCTTGTTTTCCCTTTATTTTTACCGGAGCAGATTTGGATGGAGATTTAACGTGGTTTGAGTTGAATCTGATTCCAGATAGACGAGAACGTGGCGAGAGAAATCATAAACCGCAGATCGCTTCGCCATCCGAACATAATCCGCTTCAAGGAGACAAGATTGTTGTTGTTTTCTGGATCCCGTACCCTCTTTTCTGCCTTAAAACGATGAATTGAAGTGGTCCGAAAATATTACCTTGTCGCGCTTCGTTAAACTGAGTTACATAGCATAAATTTGGAGGGATTCATTAAGAAAAAGTACCAAATTATTATGGTTATTTTCGTAGGTGGTTTTAACTCCAACTCATTTGGGAATTGTGATGGAGTATGCTGCTGGTGGGGAGCTTCTCGAGAGAATTTGCAACGCTGGTCGTTTCAGTTAAGACGAGGTTTTTCTTTTGCAAGTGCTTAATGAATTCCTCTTGGTACAGCTGCAAAATACACGTCTTTTACTTCTTCAGGCTAGATAATTCTTTCAGCAGCTGATCTCTGGAGTCCACTTTTGTCATACCATGGTGAGTAGCCAAGGTCACAATGGTGGCTCTTATCTTTTGTAATGTAGTAAGAATAAGTTCACTCTGTTGCTTCTTTTTGGTAGCAAATATGTCATAGAGATTTGAAGCTAGAAAATGCCCTTTTAGATGGGAATCCGGCCCCTCGCTTGAAGATCTGTGATTTTGGTTACACCAAGGTACGAGATAACTAAGGATAATCAGCCTTTAGAACCAATTTTGTGCTGTTTTGTCTCTTATTTGTCACCATTTTTCGGGTTTCTTCTTTCATGCAGTCATCTCTTCTACATTCGAGGCCAAAATCTGCTGCTGGTACTCCAGCTTACATTGCTCCTGAGGTTCTTTCTCAGAAGGAATATGATGGCAAGGCAATTGGATATGACCCTATTTTGTTTTTATGTCTCATATACTTTTTAGTGCAACACCTCCAATGTTGATGCTTATGGTTCTGCCCCACATCATCAGAAAAGATTTCAGTAACTAGCGTAAATAAGTTTCATAGAGTCAATTTTCAGTCCAAGACCTGAGTTTGCTTATGAAAATTTTCTTTTTCTTCTCTGATTCATTGTGGGATGCTGGTTGTGGGAAACATAAATGTGAATGAATTAAGTCATTTTCAATCGCATATGACTAGAATATAGGTGGACAATCAAGTCTCTCTCAAATCTAATCCTTATTCAAGTCAAGCTGAAATCAAACTGTAGAATCCTTTTGATAGATAACACTGGGCTGGGCAGATCCGACCCAATCCGACAATCCGATTGGATTGGATCGGATCGAGTCGGATTGAGCAATGGTATTCGGTCGGCAAAGTCGAGTTTCGATCCGACGTTCGGATCGGATCGTTATCGGATCGTTATCGGATCGGATCGTTATCGGATTCAAAGTCGATCCGATCCAATCCGAACGTCGGATTATTGTTTATAATCGAACTCCTAATCAAAAATCTGAAATCCCCAAATCCGTAACCCTTTCTGAAATCCCGACGATCGACTCCGAACCCCGCCACGAACCCCGACGGCGACGATCAAAATTTGTTCAGATTGCTCCAATCCGACGCCCACCCCTAGATAACAGTTTTTGTTTTTTCTTTTATTCTGAACTGAAATTTATTTTCTGGCTGTTGAAGTTGGCGGATGTATGGTCATGTGGAGTCACACTACATGTTATGCTCGTGGGATCATATCCTTTTGAAGACCCAGAGGACCCTAGGAATTTCAGGAAGACTATTCAGGCAAACATTGCTCCTCTAGTTTAATATAGTTCGCTATGTAGACATTTATTTGTTTGCCTGGCTCACTTATTCTTCCTCTTATTTTTTCTTTAGAGAATTATGGAAACTCAGTCCAGAATCCCTGATTACGTCCAAATATCTCGGGGTTGTAGGAATATGCTTTCTCGCCTATTTGTGGCTAATCCATCTCGGGTAAGATAATTCCCAAACTTGATATTTTTTGTGCTTTGGAGATTTACTCGAGAAAAAAAGGAACTATTGATTGTCAGGTTATTAGTGTTCAGTGTCAGAATTTTTCTCTTCATGAGCATAATTTTAGCTACCTGGAGGCTTGTAAATATATGTCAATTATCAGAATGGAAGAACTGGAAAAGAGTGTTTCTTTTACTAGCTACTCTTTTATATGTGAAATGTAGGCTTATTACCTAAGTTTATTAATCATCTTTTTCATTAGCTGCTGTTACTCTGCCCCTGCCCTTCAGTTATCTTCTGCCATTAGGATACCTAGGTTGATTAAAAAAACTGCAAATTGCATGACATAGCATCTTGTGTCTGACCTTGTTATCTGAATTTGCTTGCTGTTCCTGCTGCCGTGGAATGTTCAATTTCTTAGCGATCTCTTAACCAGTGTTTGTATGGTTTTGTAGAGAATTACAATTCCAAAAATCAAGAGCCACCCATGGTTTGTGAAGAACTTACCAAGGGAACTGGCTGAGACTGCACAAGCAACATACTACCAGAGAGATAACCCGAGTTTTCCTGTCCAGAGCGTCGATGAGATAATGAAAATTGTTGGGGAGGCCAAAATCCCACCTCGCTCGTCAACAACTGTAGGAGGCTTTGACTGGGGAGGGGAAGGGGATGATGATGAAAACAATGATTTAGAATTGGTAGTAGACGAGGAGGAAGACGAATACGATAAGAAGGTCAATGTCTCAATGAGGCTCTTGCAAGCGAAGAATTCCAACTCAGCTAAGAGGCTCAACTTCTTGTTATCCCCTCTTTGGTGGAATTGGGATTTATCTATCTTTTGGATACATTTACTGCTTTATTTGGTGTGATGAAATCCAGGGCTAGAAAGCAGAATAGAACAAGATGGTCACTTGCACTGAATAAAGAAAGTGGGAAGACATAACCTGGGAGGTTTGCAAGTGCATCTCGACGATCGGCAGTGTCAACCTTATGTGCCTAAAACTGCAACTGGCTCGGCTTAACTCTGGTTAAATTAAGGTGTGGTTTGGGTCAAATATATGTTATAGCAAAATCTTTGAGGGTAGTTTGTTTCTAGCAAGGAATCCTTTCTGCCATTGTTTCAGGTCCATAAATTTTGAATCTGCATTGAAGGGTTAGATTAGATTTAAAAAGAAAAAAACAGCCTTGTTTTAAGGCCTTGGATACATTTTGGTTGCAGATGCAATACCTTGCTTGGAAATCAAAACATTTTATTTAAATATTTACAATTTATTATCATTTTTTCTACCCAATTACTTACTGAATGATGACAGCAGGCAACCCAAGAGTATAGTACAAATAAAATTATTAAGACAAATCAAAATTGTAATATACACCCGCAGATTCAGTTAATAATGATCAGACAGTGTGTAAAAGAAAAGGAAAGCATTAGGCACAGAGCTACAGCCCACAACACAGGCTCTAATGCAAACCCTCTAATCCTTCCTCACAACAAGAACCAAAGCTAACAAAAACCCCAAAGCTTGTGATTCAATACACACAAAAAACAACGATAAAGTAAGCAGAGAATAGCTCACTCACTGAATTCTAGGCTTCCACTTTCTGCCCTGAAAGAATTTTTCCCTGTCCTATAGAGTATGTTGCAACTTTTACGTTGAACTAAAAAATATTTCATTTAATATGTTGAATTATCGAAAAACTACATTTATTACTTTCCGTTTAAAATCCGAGTTAATTGCAAAGCACGTGGCCCATTTCCGTTACCATTAACCCAGATTTTAAACGGAAGGTAATAAATATAATTTTCCGATAGTTCAACGTATTGAATGAAATATTTTTTAGTTCAACGTAAAAATTGCAACATACCCTATAGTACATAGTATTATAGGTAATTTGCCCTAAAGATAATTGTAAACTTACCTTGAATTAAAAACACTTCGTCACAGATTTGACCTTTAAAATACTATATAGTTTACATATTTCTTGGACAACACTATGTGACATTGATAAACTTTGGTAGACAAAAATAATTGACAAAAGAATATATAAAAATAAATAGTTAAAAATTGTAGTTATTTTTAGAAACTAAAAAAAATTCAAACATACCAGTTGAGTCAACCAAATAAGCAGATCAGTCTGAAAGGTCAGATTAGAACCGTGATTTTATCTGAACCATGCAGTTCGACCTGGCTTTGGACCGACTTTATCCACCTTACCATTCCACACTTTAAAAAACCATAAAAACTTAACTGAATTGTGAACAGAATTGTGACTCGATCTTTTAACCTGAAAACTAATTAATGTCCAACCAAACTTCGAAAATTGATCCGGAAATGAAAAAAATGAACAAAAAATGTAGTAAGATTACAAAATCTTTGATGCACGATGCCAATATATTGGAGATTTTCCAACCCATTATGTATCACACAAACATTAAACAAAATACAAAAGACCAAAACGTTGAAAGGGAGGGCAAAGTAAAAATGGATGCAGAAAGGGAAAAACAGTAGTGCATATATTATGAGCAATGATGCTCTATCTAGTAAATCAAGAATGCACTAAAAAAATTGTCCTATACAAAAAATAAAAAAGATAAACCTAAATTGCTTGTTCATCATCATCATTAGAGGCATGGTCTTAAAAAATTAACTCCACCTCTAATTCCCATCCTCTAACGTATCCAATGAATTATAGAAAAAGTATTAGTAAGCAAGTAATTCATGGTTAAAAATTTTCTGATTTTCATCCATCTGGGTAATGGCATACCTCTCTTGTGTTTGCTCTTCTGTTATCACGAACAAAAATGGTGCATCCCTCCAGAGTTAGTCTACCTTCCACTTGTTAATGTACCTGAGGAAAGCAGTTGAAGGATTTTGCTTAGGAGAAGCACGGACTCGGGTAGATCTTCGCAGAATGGCCTCCTCTGATGAAATCAGGTGATTTGTCTCCTTCGATCTTTTGTTGATTTTGGTGCTGCAAGAAAGGATCGATGAGAGAAGCAACAATCGATTAGCCACACTTTGGTTACTCTTAGTAATTACATGGTGGTTCCAAGACCCCAATAAAGTGGACAATCCATGCTCATAACTATTCAAAAACCATTGTAAGCTCTATCAAGGTAATGCATGAATCACATTGACATAGATTATTCTGCAAGATTTCCTACTAAGGTAACTCAGACATAAGAGATTAAAGTCGTTAAAATTCTGATGTAATAATTTACAGTACTAAAAGGAAAGGAGCGTGGAAGGGAGGGCATGAATTTTTTTTAGGACTGGGAATGGACAGGGAGTTTTATACTAGTTCGTTCTTAGAGATCCTAAAAGGTCCCTATGAGGAACCTGATAATAGCTTGATTTTGAGCTCTTAGCCTTCTCACCTAGTATATAATGAAACCATCTTATATTTCAAATGTAAAAAACTTAAGATTCATCTACTGGCTCATGGGGGCTGACTTGGTTAGGCCCTGTCCTAGTCCGCCTCCACCCACTGCCAAGGATGATCGTATTTTGCAAGAAAAGATTAATAATAAAAGATAAACAGAACTAATGAATTGCATCCATAAAACAAGTAAATATCATCGACGTCAAACAGCAAACTGACCATATTCGGCTGTAAAATTTTTCAAGCTGCATTTGAAGTGCTCTTTCTCTTTCGCCTTTACAATTCAACGTACTTTTCAATGCATCCAACTGTCGGAGAAAGTCAAGATCAGAGGACATGTATCAAATGTATAGTGATCAATGAGAAAAAATTTTATACCTCCTCCACGCTGATGTAATATCCCCACTGCTTCGAGTCCAAACTCTCAACAAAAATTCTCCCATCGCGCCTGAACCACCAATATCTGTTATAATCCCTGTCCTTACCCAAAGGGTTGGTTCGTACAAATCTTTTCTCCATCTCCCGCTCATAATACTCTTTCTGAGTTACAAAAGAAGGATCAGCCAAAATTATGCAGAAAATGACAGAAACGAGCAGATGATCACAAGCTTAAACAGAGACGAGTAAGAGAATGAACCCTTTGTTCTTTACTATGCCTTCCGGTTGCTTCCATATTATGATCTCTTGATTCCTCTTTGACTGAATCTTTCCCATTTGCCAAAATTTTAGCCCCAACATCTATTTTTGCACCTACTTTCTCTGATTCAGTGTCAAAATGTTTCTTGTCTCTGTTTCAAAGATAACAACTAGTCAGAAAACTCCAATAGCACCCATATGTTGCAAATGAACAGAGTTCAAAACCTTTTTAGTGATGAAAAGTCTTTGGAAGAAGAAGTCACTTCCTCATTCGAATAGTTCACTGCCACCCCCCCATTGCTATCAGCAGAGATTAAGTCAGTTCGGTAGTTCACCGCTCGTTGTGAAATAGACTGAGATTTCAACCACTCTTTCTTTTCCCTTTTCAATCTCCCTTCCTCCAGAGCTTCACCCCTTCTCGTTGCTCCAAGTAGCTGCCTCTGTTCAATAAATTCATCTAACTTCTCTTTCAAAGTAACTGTTTGAATGGCCTGATTAACCAATTCCTTTAAAATACTCAATTTGGCATGGGCATCCAGAAGGTAATAATGGCCTCGCTTAATAGTGGCTGTGTTGGCACGGAATTCAGGAATGTCGATGAATTCCAAAAAGTCACATAAATAGTCCGTCCAATTGAGCAGTGTTATCTGGAGGACAAAAAATAAATATTTGAAGACCATACGTAAACCAATCGAAAGAGGTATGAAAAACTAATTTTTTTTTAAATTCTAAAGCAAGTTAGAAATAAGAGTAAAGAAACCTTGAACTTTCTCTTCCTTTTCTGCACAAACAAGAAATAGTCGCTGCCATCTTTCATAAGCAACCGAAAAAAAGATGAATGTGATTCCACAAGAAGAGATGAACTGCTGTCCTTATGACAAATAGCATTTTCAAAGTCTTCAAGAGAGAATGGATATAAGTTCAACAATCGACCGAAAGAGGAACAAAAGTCCCAGACCATCAGAAGATCCCCAACAGTGTCCATGGGAATATTAAATTCCCTAGTTGGGGAAGGACGATCAGTAAAAACTGGATCATCAATACTAGGCTGAACCAACAAGTCGTCCATTGGATATTTGACAGTTCCTAATTGATTATCTTCTGCACATCAAACAAAAAGAATTCAAATCAAGATAGACTTATGATTGCAAACCTGGAAAGTAAACAACAGTGTTCAGAACCATCTGTGAAAAACTCAGTTTTCCACACAAAAAATGTGAATGAGGTAGAATAACGTAATTCTCTTCTAAAATACACACAAGTTAATTTTCTACATAGTGCAATACTATAACAGAGTTTAAAAATAAAGGGATCAACCATTTCCCAAATTAGATTCATGCTCAAACCAACCTTTGTCATTATTGCCATTTGTATCTGCGCTAGTTTTCCTCTTCTTGCTACAAAATAGTAGCCCGTCACGAAAAAAGGCCTTACTTCTTAACTCCTGAGGAAGAGTGGTTGAGATTCCATGATCTTGAGCTAGTTTATCATGAACAACCCATGGGCCACTGCGATATGTTGATCTCCGAATAAAAGACTTCAAAACATTTCTACTCAGGGGAAACTTCTTCTGAATTAAAACATCTGCATTCACTATTTCATTTGCCACAACTTTCTTACATTTATCAAGCCATGCCACCTCGTAGCGTACTTTTCCTTTACCCTCCTCCAGAATCTTTACAATTTTGCAAGGACAAATTTTATTGTCTCTTCTTCCACATAATTCTGTGCCCACAACCAAGCGCTCCTGCAATTTTTCTGCTAATGCATCGGAAAGATCTTTCAATGAAAGCATACCTGCATAGCAAGAGCCACTTGATGGGATCACTAAAGCCACAAATACACATTAGAAACAATTGGCCATCGTGCCCATCGAACCTAGAAAACTGAACATGAACAAGAATATAAAATAGATTTTATTTTATATTTTCTACATACAAAGCATGAACAAGAATACAAAAATAGATTTTATTTTATATTTTCTACATACAGAGCATGTAACGAAATAGTTCCCTTAAAAGTAACTGATGAAAAATAAAGTGCTAATAATTCAAATGACTAGAGCTTTAAAATTTACAAGTTTCCTTACAGGAACTTCGTTGAAAATAAGTGCCAGCATTTAAATGATTCTCATAATTACAGCAGGATCCCAAGTTTCCTACAAATGAAATTCTTGAAAAATAAGAGTCAAAATAGAGTTATGCAAAACACACACATTCCCAGACGAGATAAGTGGGTCATATCCATAAGCCGAAGAAGACACACCATCTTGAACAGCCAACCTCAGCCTTGACAAGGGGTGGAGGCCGTTCACGAAATGACCATCCAACACAGCATAATGGATGTTTTTCAAAGGTGGTATCTCAAAATCTCAACATAGTCTCTTACCGGGCCAATCCGGAGACCAAAAATCTATTATAGAATTCTATTGTCGCACTCAACATCTGGTGTTCATGTAGAGCCTTCTCTTTTTTCCGCAAATTCTCAACATGTTAGAGTCATTGATCTATTGAGTCCAACAAAGAAAGCTTGAAGTTCTTACCCAGTAATAGAATCTCACCCTTTCCTGCTATTTTTCATTCATCTTCTCAAGTCTTCCATCATTGCATCGCGAAGCAATTTTTTTCCTACCCATGATTAAAAGGCTTTGATGCAAAATTGGAATGACAAAAGTTGACAACAGAATTAGAGGAAAATAATTGAATGACTAAGAAAAAGAGGCTTGTACTCCCTAGTTCTTGAATGACAATTTTTTTTTTGCATATCTCATCCACCTATCACAGTTATTTTGACCAGCCTATATGAGCTTGCAAGCTTGTTTGCAAGCGCGGAATAACTCTAACAGCCAAAGAGAAGTTATCAATAATCTCCCTCAAAACAAATTAATACTATTGTTGGAATCTTTTACTCACTTCTCAAATAACAAATGGGCATTAAGGTCACTATCAAACAAATGCATGTGTCGAGATGTTGATAATCTCCCTGAAAACAAATTAATACTATTGTTGGAATCTTGTAAGCACTTCTCAAATAACAAATGGGCATTAAGGCCACTATCGACTAAATGCATGTCTTGAGATGTTAACGTACCTAATGTGCGTCTGAAGCGAACATGAATTGTTGGAATCTTGTATGCACTTCTCAAATAACAAATGGACATTAAGGCCACTATCGACCAAATGCATGTCTCGAGATGTTGACGTAACCTAATGTGTGTCTCAGGCGAACATGATCAGAGCATGAGTTCCTTGATAGTCATACTGCTTTCTCTCGCACACATTGTTTCGAACCTCAGGTTGATCACGTCAAAGTATTAAAGCGACTAAGGATGTGCACAACACCTATGTTGGATTGATAATCAATAGTCTATGGAACTCTTCATCCCATTGAACACTAGTGCCCATAACGTAGTCACTTAGTTCCTAGAGGTAGAGAGCTGACATCATGACTCCTCTTAAAGAGTAATTATTATTGTGCATTGAGGAAACACAACCTATGATAGGAGAAATTACTTTCCTTATCAAGCAAATATTGTTATCATGGTGGCCCTCAAAGTATTTTGTTGTCATGATCAACTATTGCACATTCAAACCATGACATCCTCCTCTGAAAGATCTAGCACATTGTGACATCCTCAATGACACATGGGTCATGATCAAGCTCTTTGCACTAGTCATGACGTTCTCTTTCACTTCAGTTATTGACAATTTTTTTCAAAGTTTATATTTAATATTTAATTGATGTTGTCTACATCTAAGATCTTGGTTACTTCAAATATCTTCATCTCCCTCTTTTGATGAACTCCCCCTCCACTTGGTTTGCTAACATTGTATTTCCTTAACATTGTTCTGCTGATGATGGTGCTCAATCTCAGCATAAGTCAACATCACCTCACTTCACGCTCTACATCCTTCACGACATAATTGCATTCACTCTTGGACTTGGCCACAAATCCCAATCCAAGCAAGATCATATCTTTAGTGTTTGTACATGTCCATATGACACGCCCAATGACACATGACTTTCAATGATGGTGCTCTCTCGGCCTGAAAAGACTTTCTCTCATAATGGAGATCACAATGTCCTTCTACAAGTCTTTGAATAATACAAACTCCCACCATTTAAATGTCTCCATAATGTCTACAGTCTTAAAGGGAGCAAAAATATCGTGATCCTAATAGTCAATATTGTGCACTGATAGAATTCACCTTTCATTCAGGCTAGCTTGCTCTAAGCCACGAGCATGTTTGCATGCGGAGGACCATGCTAAAAAGCGATGATAAAGCTTACCTATCATCACCTTTCTTGAAAACCACTGACGTTGATATTACGACCTTGTACAGCCTAGCCAAATATCCAAGGACATGAGGTCGCTCCCGCCCAAATGCATGTCCTGAATCAGAGAGTCGTAACATAGAGAGAGATCAACCATGGAGTGCAAGACTTGGTTTAAGAATCTCTCCTCACAATGGAGAGATGCACGGATCGAATTCTCCTATAATGAAATTATTAGGCAACAAATCATGTTGTCGGAGGGAGATCACCTTCCATGTTACAACTTCTCCTGTCAATGGTTCTGTCGACTGTTGGCCGAGTGAAGTCTCACCTAGCAAAATGTGGGGTGGGGATGTAACACATACTTAGATTACTTATGCCTCTTTCCCCAGTAAAACTTTCTACATCCAGCTACTAGCCTACCCAATGAATATTGTCTTCTACTTCGTCCTGCCACCAACATGTCTAAACAATTCATTACATCCAACCATGCCCATATAGGTTAAGGCCAAGAGAAAGTAGATACTCATCAAGAGCTATAAAACAGGTAGTTGTATTATCCCATAAGTTTCCAATTCAATAAACATTTCCAAACAATTAGAAGCTGGTAAAGTAACTAGTTGGTTCAAAGAATTAACATAATAAATGAAGATAGATGAAAGGTTGACTCTTACTGTATTGAATGATACGTAAAGCAGGTGCTGTTAGCTCCTTCGGAAACTGCTGAACCTTTTCAGTAGCCAGTTTTTCTGACACTAAAGCTTCCTCATATGTCAAATTGCTTTTTCCAGTAACTTCACACATCCAAAGTCTCTGGCGATATATATTAACCCGATTCAGATACTCACTGGAAGCATATTAAGTTAGCAAAAGCACAATAGAATCATATATATTCCGCAAGATGACGAGGAGGAAGGGATGGGTAAATTTATAATGAGGAATTTCTTTCTTTTTTATACATCTAATAATTCTCATAGAAAAGACAAACGTTCCTGTATTTTTAGCAATATCGTAAAAGAATTAGCTTAATATCTGTATAAAAATGAAACTTTAAAGGACACTTTAATCACAAGATAACTCTTTTGTAACCATAGAATGATATTTCTGTGAATAAATAAATAAATAAATTTATTTCAGTTGAGCTAAAAAAAGCTCAAGAGACATGTTTTTTCTCTACAAAAAGAAAGCAGACACAAGGCAAAGAAAACTAAATCATATGAAATGATAACTTTTGAAAGTTGCAAAAGGATACTCATAATTCCGAAATATCTCTTTGGTGAATCGAACTTGGTACACCAGCTCATGAGGCTCCAAGTCCTTCGGAAGTTTTGCTGAGGGAAAAGGCTTTCTTTTCAGCAGAGGCATTCTTACAATTAATAGCCAGAAGATACAATCCAAAAACTCTTTCCTTCAAAATTCCTGAACAAAAAGTAAACTGTGTAGTTGGCATACCATGCAGCTCTTAAAATTTGTATTCCATAAAGGATTGTAAATAAGAAGCTTAACAACGCTAATGACTGAAGAAATGAACCCAAAATCAAGTACAACGTAGCTTACCGTGCTCATATTTAGCCAATTAACACGTGATTTCATTTATTTTTCTTGATTTCCGGCCACTCAAAAAATTGAAGAACACAGAAAGGGGACGATTCAACTGATTCACAGCATACAACGAAGTAACTAAATGATAAAGTGTTTAAGAAACCCCATTTTAACTATAATCTAACTTATCTTCATATAACGAATGAACCATTTTTTTTAAAAAGAAAGTAGAGAACTTATCTTCATGAACCATAAAAGATATAATTGAATCAAATCAATTCATTAGCTCCGTATCAATGTAGCTATAACTGAAACCCTAGGAATACGTATACACCTATGTGCTATATGTTAAGACAAATTTCCAGCTAGCAAACCCGAATGAGGAAATTTATAAATTGACAGCCTAAATTTGATATCCAGCAGCAGAAAAGATTCAAAATCCAAGACAAGGAGCTAATATTGAACTCCAAAATCCCTAATATTATAGACAAAGGAAGTCAAAGAAACAACGATTTACAAAACTACGTGATTCAAATTACAAATAGAAGAATGACAACGGAATGGCTATAATCTCCAAAAACCACTCGAGAAAAGAACAAAATAAAATAAAAAAATTGAAAAACCTTTGGAATACAATATATGCAACCGATGAAACTGCAAAAGAAAAAGAATTGGACTCCCGCCAGAATAAATATTTATGACGCAGAAGTACAGCATTCAGTCAGCACGTATATGAAGAAAGAAATAGAAAGGCTTAGAGTCCAGTAATCATCCTACAGAGTCAGAAGCTGAGGAAGGCCAACAATGGAGGACACCGAGGGGAAGAAGGGCGGTACTCACGTTTGCCTCGCTACTTTTTCCCTTTCCAAATATTTATTGATTTATTTTATAGTTTTGCTTCCAAATTGAAATTGGGTAAATTGAAGTTTTATTTCTTATTTTTTCTAATTTAATTAGTGTTATTAAGCTGAAATCATCGGCTTGTCGTTTGTATAATTAAACAAACGACAGCCTAATGGTAAAATTAAGAGTGGGCCAGGGCCGGGCTACGACGATTTTGCCTCGGTTTTGAATTGCCTCGTGAGGTTTCAGTTCAAGAAATAGGATGCGGAGCTGGTATTTTAAAAATCGGGATCCGGCTCGACCTGATCGAAACTATGGTTCACATCCCAGTTTCAAATTTAATTAAAATTACATAAATATATAATTTTACATACATTTAATTGTATTTGGGTCGGTTTATCATATTTTAGGCCTTAGACTGGATTCCAATTTGGGCCTTGGTCCGAATTTAGGTTTCAGCCGATTCAGACTAGATTTTAACCGATAGATCAAATTTTTGACTTATGGGCCAGGCCATTTGTCACGGATTTCACCCAAAGAATTGTGAATCAGACCATAAACCACGGTTTAAAAGTGTGACCATGTTTTCCTTATGCGCAGCCCAACCAGTTCGGTTTTACCCGCATGTACAAGCCGGTTTTGCCACCCACAGTAACTTCTCTATTCGGGTCAGACGTCATAGTGCAGGGACCATCGTCATAGCTGACCAAGAGGAGACAAGGAGTTAAGGTTACCTTGAACTTGTGACGTGGAGTAGATGTGTAGTCGTTTATCATGGAGCTAGTTCGATTAAGATTTATTTTGTTCATTTTAAACTTTAACATTTGGTTAGTTAAAATACTAAAATCACATATTTTAATACAATTTTTACACCATGTTTTCATTCAAATCTGCCTAATTTTCTATTTAATTTTTGGATAAAATAAATAGAAAATTATATAATACATGCTCTCATAATATATAAAACAAGTTGCTTGGTTGTCACATTATTTAATTATATAACACGTGAATCGTGCATGGTAATGGGCCGAGAGCCTTTAGAGGCCTGAACCTTGGGCTAGGAATAAGATGCTTATTGTTAATATTCTAAAATGTTGGGGTTTATTTATATATTATTAAAAGAACAAGGACTTATTGCTCATTTCAGGGTAGTATATATTTATATTTCTTTTTTGTTTCTCGCCGTTAGAGTATATCAGAGGATCAATGGCATCATCTTCCCCTCCTCTTCCTGCCTCCAATCGACTTACCAAATCAAATTTTCTTCAGCAGAAGCGAAAGTTCGATCGGTGAAGGTGAAGATTCGAGTTCTGTGTTTCTAATTCTGTTTACTGCTTCTGTGTTCTTTTTAAAGATCTTTCCAATGTGCTCCAATGCTTGTTTCTTTCTCCTTTCTTTTCAATCCTTCTTCGTTGCCTGGACATACTCTTTTGCTTCCGTGAAACGGAGATACAAGTTTAATGATTTTTAGTTCCTGGAAAATCTGTGGCAATTGGCTCCATCTGATGCTGCTTGTACTTCTTTTTCTATTCGTTAAAGCAAGAATTTGCGCCGCTGCAAAACTGTTGGTAGCTATTCTGCGGTTGGTTTTGTGTATTTTTTTTAGATTTCTTGGGTTAGGGTAATTAAAAGTTTCTGTTGTGTTTATTTTCTTTCGATTATACTTTTAGATTTTCTTCACTGCCCTGGTCATGTTCTTGATGGGTGTCTTCTTAGTTCAGCCGGATTATCTTTTCCTATTTTCTTAATTGAGTTTTTGTTTCTATCTTATCTTTGAACTAAAATCTATTTGATTCATATTTCTCGTTTGCGAACAATTTTTTCTTACGGTTTCTTGCTATTTCTCACTAGCTCTTTGAGACGAGTCTCCTGATTTTGAGACCAGGTTTTTATCGTTTAAGGATTTGAAACATTTGTATGTTGTTTTTATTGGTGTATGGATGCAGTTGCACACTTGTTGAATATTAGATATGAGTGGCGCAGCTAAAAGGCCTCATGAAGATGGAAGCGGGGGTCATTCTTCATCCTCTAAATACCCACATGAAGAAACTGACGGCTATTCCAAGCTCTCTTCAGCAGCTGCAAACGAGTATCATGCACCTTATGATTTGGGTTCTGACACTCGCATTCCAAAGATTCCTAGGACTGAATTTCGTGACCCAGATCGACGATCTCCTCTTCATTCAATGTTTCGAATTCAACAATCTTCCAATGATCCTCATCATTCTGTTGCACCTGATAACCGGTCAGAGTCTAGAGACACCAAGGACAATAGGGATCTGAAGTTTGAGGTTCGAGATGTGAAAACAGATGTGAGGGAGTTGTATGTTGATTCTAGGAGGGATTCTCATAACATCAAGATGGACAAAGAAGTGCGATATGAAAGTAGAGTGGATGAAACTAAAGAATCAAAATACGATAGGGATAGCTACAGTGATTTTAGGGGTGATATAAAGTCAGAAAAAGACGTTTATGGGGCATCCTCTGGCCATTTGAACTGGAAGGAATCAAAAGACTACCATAGAGGCAAAAGATATTCTGATGCCCAAGTTGGAAGTAGTATGGATCCTTGGCTTATGTCACGGGGTACTATTCAAAGTGCAGCTGAGTTTGGGAAAGATGGATCTGCAGCTGAAGAGCGAGAGTATGTTGAGGCTCGTGAAACTGTTGGAGAGAACAAAGTTGAATCAAAAGGCGAGGATAAATTTAAAGAAAAAGAGAGGAAAAGGAAAGATGTAAAGCAGCGAGAATGGGGAGAAAGAGATAAGGAGAGAATTGATCATAAGAGCAGCTTTCAAGTAGCTAATAGTGGTAGTGGGCCCAAAGAATTAGCAAAGGAAGAAAGAGAAGAAGAAAGGTGGGAGAGGGACAGGAAAGATCCATTTAAAGACAGGGAAAAACCCAGAGACAAGGACAAGGATCATGCCAAGAGAGAATCATGGAGTGGAGTTGATAAAGAGGTATCAATATGTGAGAACGAGTTGGGAGATGGATCTATTAGAATGCAAAATCAAGAAAGTTCAACATCAGAGCAGAAGAAACACAAAGAATTTGATAATTGGAAAAGTGTTGATAAGGAAATTCGGGACAGGAAGAAAGATAGAAATGTTGACGGGGATGGAGAGCAACTTGATAGACGGGGTAGGAGCTTTGAAAAGGGATCAGATGAAGGATGTGCAGAAGTTGAAGGAGTTATTGAGAGAGAAAGAGAAGCCTATAATTATGGGGTTCAGCATCGCAAGAGAATGCATCGATCTAGGGGGAGCCCTCAAGTGGCAAATCGCGAGCCTCGTTTCAGGTCTCGTGCCCCAGACAATGAAGGGTATGCCAAACTCTATTTTCCGTTTAATCATTTATAGCTTCATTGTTATTTTTTGGACTTTCAGCACATGTATGTTATAATCAAATCTGGAGATTGACCCAACTTTTTCCTTTGTTTAGGAAATTTTACATTATTTTTTTCAAGATCATCAAAATTCATCCAAGAGATTAGGAGTAAACACAAGAGACGACTTGTCATTTGTTCTATAGAATTTCTATCAATTCCTATCCCATTGCCATAGTAAAAAAACTTAAGATACTTCACTTTGTTCATTCTCATACTTTCCACCTTGCTGGAGATCGCTTGATGTGATTAACATGTGACATAAAAAAGATAAATCTCATAGCGTTCAATGTTTTTTTAAGTAACAAAGAGAACTTTAAGGACTTGTATTTAGAGTTCTTTGTCCACATTAATTTTTGAGTGGGTTTGCTGGAGATAAAGGTTGAGGTGATGATGCTTGTTTTTTAAGCTGTCTATCTGGTTTTTGCTGTAAATTGTGATGCAGTTTGCTTATCTTAGAAATATGATTTTTATTTTAGTTTTCTTTTCTATCGTTTGTTGGTTTTATCTCAGTTACTCCATGTTTTTTCTATGGGGTTCAGTAGAATGTGATACTGTTTGCATGTATTTGAAAGATGTTTTTTTTAGTTTTCTTCCCCATTGGTTTGCCTTTCGTTTGTATTGCTATCTATATCTTTTTTATTATAATTTTTGGTTTATTCATTTCACCTTCTGTCATATATATTTCTATTATTATTTTTAGTTTATTGAATAAAATATGGTCCAGCTTGCCAATCCTTGGAACCTTTTGTTTTCTTTTCCATGTGTTTGTGGCATTCATTTCACTTCTGATTAGTACCGCCACCTATTCAAATCATGGTAGTTAATGAAATCTCTACTGTCTACCATTAAGCAAATTATGGGTTTTCCATAGATTTCATGCATCAGTTACTAGTATCACTTTGCATCATGTATTTCTCTTTCAATAATCTCCTTGTGTTGTCTAATCATTTTTATTGCTGGCTATGGGCACTAATCTATCTGCACTATCTTGTTTTTTTTTTTTGCAGATTGCAAGGTATTCACTATTCTGTTTTACTGGTGGAAATACCTTGGAGAACAAAAAAGATGGATATGAGATATTTCTTTTTTCTAGTTTTCTGTTTTTCCAGTTGTAGTATTTTTGTGGCTTCTAATAAGTTTAACCATGCAATCTTGTTTTGGTACGAATTGAGACAGCTAAGTAAGGTGATAGCTTTCCTATTTTGGAATCATATATGAATATGGAATATTGATTTGAATTTACTCTTTGAACATATTCAAAACTATTTCTCTATCTATACTTGACATGCATACAACAATAACTGTGTTTTAACAATTTGAATATCGTTAAGTTTGCCTTTTTCCAAGAATAAATTCGAAATGTACTCTCAATATCAATATAATTCAAAAAAATTTCGCATTTACTAGAAGGAAAACATTCATGTCCTTATTTCTGGTTGTTTAACTGGATTTTATGACTGAGCCTCACCAATAATTTGGGTATCTTGATTTTTCTTTTGGGAGGAGGAACCAGATTTTTCATAATGAATTTTGGAATTATCAATTATCTTTGAGCAACTATTTCACCGAAGTTTAATTGATTTCTAGAAGCAATAGATGATTGTACATCATTTTTAGCTGAAAATAAGCCCAAAGGAGAAGCTTAGAAGAGAGAAAATGACCTGGCAAACTCATAGCAGCACGAAGTAATAATAATTATGAATAGAGCATCACAGGGCGAAAAGACTAAGTAGGTTGGATGTCAATTTAGTAATCCTTGCTGTATTATTAAAGTAATTTTCTCTATTGTGCTGAAGATTAAGTATTATATATTTGAAATCTTTGGTATGCTTGATGATACCTTCTTAAGCCACTGTCCTTTCAGGGAAGGCCGAATCTTCGTATGTGATCTATAAAGTTGGGGAATGTATGCAAGAGCTTATAAAATTGTGGAAGGAATATGATTTGTGTCCAACAGAAAAGAATGGTGAAAGCTCTCATAGTGGCCCTACTTTGGAAATTCGAATACCAGCTGAGCATGTTACTGCTACAAATCGCCAGGTAAGATCAAAATGATCTTAGTGAGAGTAATTAGGCTTTAACAATTGTGTGTATACTGAGTACTGTAGTCCCTGGATTTGTAAGTTGAATTTCAGAAATCGTGCATTAGCTTTTCTTCTGACTCTGTAACATCGGTTACTCATTTATGCAACTGAGGAAAACACTGAAAGAGAATTTTTTTTATTATGTTTGGTCATTGTGTCATTACTCATTAGTGCTGTACATGGTGATTATGTCCAATCATATTTAGGATGTTGTTGATTATGTCCGACCATATTTAGGCTCGTTGTTCAGATATCTTACTTTATCTGCTTTATACCTATGCTTCATTCACATTTTAAGGAGTAAGTTTTCACTTGTAGGTCCGAGGTGGCCAGTTATGGGGGACAGATGTGTATACAGTTGACTCAGACCTTGTAGCTGGTATGTTTGCTGTGTGGTAGAGATTTTATAACGTGAGAATATAAAACTGAGAGTTGTGCTAATGTTTCTAGTGGTTCCTAGTTCTTATGCATACAGGTTACTGCCGGCCCACTGCTTCTCCTCCGCCAACTGCCATCCAAGAGCTGCGTGCAACTATTCGAGTGCTACCTGCTAAAGATTGTAAGTGTGTGCATATATCTTGAATTCCATTATATTCACTTGCATATTCTGTTCATATATCTTGAATTCCATTATATTCACTTGCATATTCTTAACCCTCAATGTATTGTTATCACATCTATGATTGTCTTATTGCTTTTTTCCAAATGTTCTATTTCCTTGATTGCCTTATTGCCTTTTTCCAAATGTTCTATTTCCTTTCTCAATAAGGATCAAGAAACATGTTAAATGTCGAGCTATATAATTATGCATGTCCGATTGTTTTGTGCCTGGTTTAAAAATTGGTTTTCAGGTTCTTATAAAAAATGGGTTACTGGTGAAGTTGGTATCAGACAATCCAAAATGATTAATCGAAACATCAAGTGTAACTCAAATCTAATTCCTCTAACCCTTATAACCCTCTGTTTTCATGGGGTTAGTGTGTTGCCTTTTCTAACTTTTGAAAATAATGCTGTGTTGTAAATGATATCTAGATATTAAGATTAACATAGCAGAAGGAAATTGTTGATGATACTTGTATTTAATAAATTGGAAGCATAGCTAAATCTATCAGGTCTTCATGTGTGTTAAGAGAACGATAATCTATTCAGTCAACATTTTGAATTAAAAGCTGCTTTTTATTCTCTTGCACTAGCCTATGTTTCAACCTTGAGAAACAATGTCCGATCCCGTGCCTGGGGTGCAGCTATTGGTTGTAGTTACCGCGTGGAGAGATGTTGCATTGTAAAGGTAAGAGTCATCTTTATTCTTTTGTTTAAATTGCATTTTAGTTAATCAGATGTAGAAATTTTCTCCATGCAATTCAGTTTATTATAAGGGTGATTGCATTTGCACTGGCTTTTATTTTTAAAACCTTCCTTTTTACTTGTTTTCTGTCTATTTAGAAAGGAGGGGGCACCATTGATCTTGAGCCATGTCTAACACATACATCTTCAGTTGAGCCAACCCTTGCTCCAGTGGCAGTTGAGCGGACAATGACCACAAGGGCAGCAGCTTCAGTAATAACCTGCTTCTTCAATTGACTCATTAGGATTTATGACCCGTGAACTATAATTTGGAATGGGACTTTATTAGATAGTTAATTGGATATTTTATAATGTTAAGCCATGCTCGGTGAAAATTCTTTGATTCATTTCAACTACCCAAGTTGTAAGCCTTGATTATTTTAGATAGTGGAGAGAGTTAGAGGATTTGGGTAAGTGGCACTACATTGCTTTCCTTCTGGTTAGGTTTTTCTGTATGCGTGATTAGTTTGGCCTTCAGTTGTTTATGTATAAATCCTGCAAATAACCAATCGGAATTGCAATTTCTATTAGTTATTTTGACTCATATCTAGTTACATAGTTTCATAGTTAGGTTTGAATATTGAGCTTCTCATATATCTTCACATTGATTAACTGCTCTTTCAAATGCCTCGTAAAATTTTAGTTGGTGAAGACTAATTTTCTTTTTTGATTGCCATATTTCAGAATGCACTGCGACAACAAAGATTCGTACGAGAAATCACTATACAGTATAATCTCTGCAACGAGCCTTGGTACGAATCTAATCTTCTCTCTGCTAACCGCTGCTTAGTTGGTACATGTTTTAGAGTTCATCTATCCACATCTGAAATTTCTATGATTAAACTTTTTGCATCTTAGGGGTGTGTCTTAAATATCTTTCCTTGACACATTTTGTCTAAAAAGAGCACTTTCAAAATGTGTCAAGGAAAGATATTTAATCACTTCCAAAATTTGCTACTGCATTCATGCACCAATGCACATGTAACTCTGTGCTAATCCATTCAACATATATTTCAAAAAACTTTGTTTTTACCTTACTTTTGATGCCTGGTGAGATGTACTGAATTTGAAAATAACAATAGAACAACCGCAACTCCAGAGGGAGACACCGACTTGGTAAAGAAAAGAAGATATCTCAATTGAACAACAATGACAACAACGCACTGTACATGCTCCCTGTCAAAATATAACCCCCTTTGTAACTGTTTTTCCTCGTTATTCTAAAGTTCCTTCTTTTAATCGTTTTGTTTTAAATATCTCCTTGTTTCCAACTGCCTCACATTTCTTTGCCCGCCATTTTAATTGGGAATTAACACGAACTTTCTATAAAACTCTCTAAACTTATACTTGGAAACTGGGATTACAGATGTTCAGCACATGGAGACATATTACAGTTATCTTTCCTTGAAGAAACAGTTGCTTGGATTTCATTAGAGGGCAATTTATGAAAATCAAAGTTACTGATGTATTCATATACTAGATTTGTTTTATATGGGAAAAATAGAATATTAAGTATAACGGTTTGGGCTTGCTTTTTAAATCTCTCTTGACTTCGTAAGAGTTGTATTAAGCTTCTTATGTATCTATGAATCATTAGTTCCTATAAAACTTCTATCATATGGTACTGCTCTTTTATTACGTTGTTGACCAATTAAAGAATTTAGTTACCTGACCAATTAAAGAATTTAGTCACCTGAGGCCAATCCCATGCAGTTTAAACATTGTGTTTGCCAATTAATGAAACCTTCTAAGTTTCATCCTATTTGCTCACGTGTCTGTTATGATATTTTTTGTCCATTTCAGATATTAATAAAAAGTCTGCTCATTTTCCCTATCTATTTGCATCATTTCCCTTCAGTTTTATTTACTTACTATTTCCTCAGGATTAAGTACAGTATCAGTATTGTTGCTGATAAGGGTCTGAAGAAGCCTCAGTATACATCTGCACGGTTAAAGAAGGGAGAAGTTTTGTACTTAGAAACACATTCATGCAGGTATTATATCCGTTGCCGCCAATAAGCAGAAATCCTTGATTAGTTAATGTACCATTCTCCTCTCTCTCTCTCTTTCTCTCCTATATTTTCTTTATATAAAGGCATGGAGTAGACGTTTTACTAGATTGTTTTAGCTACTTATTGGTCTGCACTCACATGTTAGACTCATTTCATTACTTTGGAAATGTGCTTGTGATTCTGGTCTTTAAGATTAGGGTTGTTTAGCTAATATTTGAGTGACCCGTTTTAGGTATGAACTTAGCTTTGCTGGAGAGAAGATTGTCAAACCAACACCCCTGTCTCAGGGGCCTGATGCGGAAACAGAGAAATCTCAAAATCTTCAGCCACATATCTTAAATGGTGACAGAAATGATGGTGACAACGTCATGATCGACATGTTCCGTTGGTCACGCTGTAAAAAGATCCTTCCACAGAAGGCCATGCGTGCTGTTGGAATTCCGCTACCCCTTGATTATGTTGAGGTATATCTTTTCAAGTTAAAAGTTTCATCATTTATGAACACAATCACGTTTCTATCATGAATCGATTGGGCTGGTGCAGCTTTGCCAAAATGTCAACTAATCATTTGCTCGAATTTCATTGAATAAATTCTATTGGAACATTGCTTAGTTGTAGTTTGTAAGCAGAAGAGATACATTGTGGTTGATCTGTTCTTTGATCTACATTAGGTGCTGGAGGAGAATGTCGACTGGGAAGACGTGCAGTGGTCCCAAACCGGAGTTTGGGTGGCCGGACAAGAATACGTACTTGGTCGGGTGCATTTCCTCTCCATGGATTAACCATCCACTAATGTTGTTATTAACATATATGCTTAACTATTTTCACCATTATTGATAGGTTTCTTAGTAATTACAAGTTTGGCTGTCAATGGACTCAATCTAAAGATTAAAAATTTAGTTGTTAATTGAGTTTGAGCTCTTCATAGTCACTGCCTTGCATTGATTGTGGATATTTTGAAATATCTTAAGTTGGTGTTTTCACCATCATGTATGGATTGTTTTCTTTCCAAATTTGTTTATTTGCCCGTTGATATAATTATCGATGAGTACTTTATAGCTAATAGTGTTTCCCAGTGCCGCTTTATTAGCTCTTATGAATCTGAATCGTATCATTCTTTGCCAATAATTCCCTGTTTTCACCTTCGACGATTCGTCGACTCAAGAAAATGAGAATGATTTGGAGACGACAACTCGAGGTTTTACATATCTATCGAATGATTTGGAGACCAGCCATTGTTGACAGCTTCTTCAGAGAAAGTTGAGCGGTTTCAACATCAATATATTCTAATTTGTTTTTAAATGCTAATATCTCATGTTTTACGTAAAAGACTTGTTATTTTACATGTGAAGAAGGTATAAGTAATGCAACTATGAATCTCATGGAGAGTTCGATCTTGGCTAGGGATGAACGTTGGCGGCATGCTTTACGCATGCAAGTCGGGTAAGAATCTGCTCTTAGGAGGAGAACAATGGCTGGAAACGGCTGCTAATACCCCGTAGGCTGAGGAGCAAAAGGAGAAATCCTCCCGACGAGGGGCTCTCGTCTGATTAGCTAGTTGGTGAGACAATAACTTAAAATTAGAAGTTTTTTGGATAATTTACCTTAAAGTCAGGGTTGTTTTGGACTTTTTACCCCTTTTTAATTTTTTTTTATCATTTTTAATTGATGATTCCATCGTCGCTCTCGTTTCCCGCACCGATCCACCTCCAGATTGCGCTGATTTCCTTTCGCGCCGAGTTTATAAAGGTTCCGTTTCAGCACAGTTCCGTCGTCTTCGTTTTATGGTTCTTTAGAAGCTATTAGTTGGCAATGGGAGACGAAGAGCCCGTACAATATGAGAGTTTGGTTGCAGCTCCTGTCATCTTTCTTATTATCGTTGCTTTTCAGATTCTCTCCAAGTGGATTGAACATTTGAAGAAGGTGCTTAATATATTGTCTTTTTAAATACTATAATCTCATGTTACTATCCGTAAATTTCATGCCCAATTTCTAATTTGAAAGTTGTATCTAGCTATATATATAAATTTTATCGGGTGAATTTTTATTGTTTGCCAGAACCGAGTCACGATTAAGGAAATATTTTCTTATAAGACTGCATATCGCGAGCTGAAGAAATTATGTGCTAGTGATTGCATTTAAAATGAAAAGGCTCTTTTTTTTGCGAATTCTGAAGCAAGCTCCGCATAGTAAAATGTGGGAGCACTGACCTTGACTTGTACGAGGAAATAATATTGGATTTGCAGCTAATCACCCAAACCAACTTCCTGCAAAGCAAGATGCAGCAGGACAGTAGAATAAATGGCTCGAAACTAACCCAAAAGATGGTAGTAAGAAAGAAAAAGATCCAAAAATGGCGTTATTGAACGGTTTGGGTGGAAGATGACTCTCAATAGAGAAATAAGCTTGTGTGAACAAAATCTTCAAGAAGGCATTCTCTCTTTCCTCTTTTTTCCCTCAATACTTCACTCCTACTAATCCAACACTAATAAAATAAGAATATAAAATAACACTAAAGGCCAATCGATGACAGAAATTTTTTAAGGCACTATATGCAAATTTTTTGAAACAATTCGCGCTGTATGCATTAAGAAGCTTGTTTAAACTTCCTTGGATAAAAATCAAATAATATAAAATAAAGGTATCTAGACTTAACGTTCTACCTTATTCAGAGTTGTGGTTAAATTTCATTTAACTTTCTTTTCTCAAAATTTCAAAAACAAATTTCTTGTGAGAGTAAATAATTGCATACACTTTTAGATATTTCTTAATTTGTGTTAAAATTTTGGTTTTATAATTTTTCGTTTCCCTTTAAAAATATTTGGTGGCCTCTGCATTGATTGAGGGATAAAATGGTTAATCAATCAAATTATTTTTTGTTCTAGAATGTTCAACAAAAAAGAAGAAAAGGCTTGGTAGATAAGTTTTTATTTATTTCTTTTGTGATACAACTTTTTCTTGTTTGTATGCTTTTCTTAGAGTGGATCAATGAGTTCTATGGAAGTCCAATTGAGTCAAGAAATAAAGCAACTTCTGAAGGAGGCCAGCTCCTTGTCTCAGTATGTAGTTTGCTTGTACACTGAATTTCATCAGTGTTATATCACATTTTAGATCTCTAAATGAAGCTTCTCCGTTTTCCAGGCCATCAACATTTGCACAGGCTGCAAAACTTAGGAGATTGGCGGCTGCAAAGGAGAAGGAACTGACAAAATGTGAGTTTATTAGATGATTGCATATTGTGAAGTGACATAACTATTACATGATTATAAAGATTATATAATAATCTTTATGATCTATTTTGGCTCACAAGGTTATTTTAGAACCTTTATAATCTATTATATAGATTTAGTTTCATCAAAGGTAAATTTACTAAGCCATTGGGTATTGATCTTCAACAACAAATGCTCGCCTAATCAGACTTTCTGTTTCTTGCCTTGCAAAAATATCATTAACTTCTTTACGTGGATTGAGTAGCCATATGCCAACAGAATGACAGCAATTATTTTTATCCGTACTTAGGGTTTAACAGAGAATGTTTAAAAGTAGTTACCCTAGTGAGATCTATAATTGTCTTTTTATAAAGGGTAATGTACAGTATATGGACTAATGCTAAGGAGCCTAACTATAACAATATGCTTTTATTATCGGTATTATTGATAGTTTCGTGTTACTTTTCGCACTATCATACTTGTTTTTTGCTTCTCAATTGAAAATGATTCATCAATTGTTTATTAAAGTTTTTTTGATTTGATATTTTGAGCTGAGGCTCATGTACTATTCCATATGAACGTTGTATCTTATGATGATTCAACTGTGTGTCCAGATCAAGAGTTACGGAGCAAGGAGATGAAAATGTCATATGATCTTTACGGAAAGATTTTATTTTCTTCGAAGGTGGTTATGGACACTGACTTTTTGGAAAAGCTAACATGTTAATTGTGACTGTGGGAATATTTATTTGGATGAGTGGTGCAGATTGTGACATATCTTTTGCTGGTACTCTGGTTTTGGAGGGTTCCTGTTGCCTCTATACCTCAACAGCTGGTGCAGCCATTCGGTAATGCTATCTCACTTCTCGTGCATATAAAAGAAAAAACAGTTTAAGGAAATTATTCACTGCAGTTTGGAAATGAATTCAATTTCTTGTCTCCTGCCTTTTCCAGGGAAGTTACTATCTTGGTGGTCTGGAAGTAATATAGATGACAATGTGAAGGTAAAATAATTCAATATTTTTTTTTTCATTAATTCCTGTAATTTGAAAAATGAAAATTTCAAGCGAATATGTAAGTTTTTTATCGGTGGTTTCTCTGTACTTAGTGTCAATTGTGAATTTCTAGTTTGATCCTTCTGGCTAGCATATATTAGGAAGTTGGACCACCGGTAGTCTGGTACAATTATATCTGCAACGTTGTTTGAAACTTTTTTTTCAGTGACTATCCTACTTAACCATCATATTTCATCACAATTTTTCAGTGGTTTGTGGAGCTAACTCACAAACTTCAGTCATGATTTTATAGCGTAGAAAATAAACTATCTAGTGTTATCTCACGAATTGTTATGTGGCTTCAGTAGCATGGCCTATCCTTTGGGCGAGTTATGCCATATTCTGAGCCAGTTTATGCAATTATAGTCCTGAAACGCAGATTTCACAAGTGTCATCATTCTAATTAAATTGTTGGAACTCGTTTCAGTCAGCTTTTTATGTTAATTAGATGTTTTGTTAAGCTAATTCGTTAGAAACTATATTTACTACCGTTTGTTGAACAAAAAAGGAAAATTTGATTAGAGTAACAAGCTACACAATCTCCCCGAGTATTATTTAACTTGTTCATATTTGTATGGTTACCTTGTTTTCAACTCCTAATTTTATATGATACAAGTTTGATGGCTATATTAGAGCAATTGGCTATTGCAGAAGGTAATAAAAATGTATATATCTATGTTTGTAGTTTGTGTATTCAAGGTATGCTGTGATGGGATGAAATGCAGGTTGGTGTAATTCCTTGGTTAATACTATCCACCAGAGTTAGCAGATTACTCTCCAGGGTCTTCCAGTAGGCAGAATTCGAGGCAAGTGAGACTGAATTATTTTCATGGTTCTTTATTTTGTATTTTCAGAAGCTAAATATCTTGCTCTTCATTTTATCTTACTTTTCTTCTAAGAATGGGTTTTTTTCCCTTGTTCGTTCTTGGTTTATAATGAGTTGAAATTTTGAAGCATTTTCTTTAGTATTTGTAGAAGAATTGAAATGGTAGAAAGGAAATCAAAACTTCTTCAAAATTGGTCGAATTTGCATGTTCTTAAAGAAAGGGCAGGATAAGGTTCATGATGCCCACCAAAGTACCAAAGGTGTACCACTACTTTCTCATTTGTTTAAATTAAGAGGAAATTAACAAATTTTTTTGTCGAGTTTTTGAAAGTTTTGTTGTTTAAAAGTCATCCAAACAATTAGTAACTTGGGAAATATCACTGCGTAGAAAATTTGAATTATTTTTTTAATGATTCAAATCAGTATTTAATCAAGAAAATAACTTATTGCTAAGAGTAATTAAAAATTAATACTTGAATCTCACCCTTGAAGCTTACTACAGCCTGCCTGCCTGCCTGATATACAACCTGTTCACCTGATTATTAAAAATCGATAGTATACTCTTATAGAAAATTTACTTCTTTTTTATGTGACCACTTGAAAAGTTTAATTTCCATAATCAGGTCATTGAAGAATTGATAATAAAATATCTGATTATAAATAGAAGATAAAAGAATTGATTGTAAATCGAGCTTATTTTGCGTAGACTAGTGTTTAGTTTAAAGTTGTTCGACTTTCTCTATCGTTCAGGTCATTGAAGAAATTTTCTGCTCACTGTAAACCAACAAAGAGTCAGCAGTGTGTGTCCAAGATGACGACAATTATATAGATTAGTTTAAAAGTAAAAAAAAAAAACCCATAAATTATAAGAAATAGGTAAAAAATATCGAATTATGAAATAAGTCATTTAAATACTAATGAAGATCGTAGGTTCCAGATGATGGGCAGGGGGCGAGTGAGCTACCTCCTCTTGGCCATCCGCTCCCACTTTGTAATGGGGGTGCACTCTTTGCGTGACCTACATGGCCATGGGACTGCATGTAGGTCATTATCATGACTAACACTAATGCAAGTTTGAATTAGGCCACGGTCTAGCCGACTTGACTGTGTAAGATCAGACTTACGGATCTCAGAAACTACTAGACCATAATACACATGCAATACTACATATTCTGGCATCCAATGGTGAGATAAGTGAAAAGACCTTAACAATTCGGCAAAATGCAGCAAAAAACACGCCAAGTTTCAGAACAAAGGTTAAAAAGCGAAGTCCTAATTGCTTCAGATGATAACAAATCCAAATTCACAAAATGCAAAAAACAAACATATTTTAGTAGATGAACAAAAGCGCCACAAAAGTTGATATTAGAAACATCGTTGCTAGGCGTGAAACGATTGAGACCCAAAACTTTGAAGGAAAAGTTCTGACAGATGAAAAAAACTTAGCTTCGTAGGCAAACAGCAATTCAGGTAAAAGCTTGATAGATAGAAGGCCCAGAGAGTTTTTAGTCGGGTAGTATTTGCTCATTGTCTGCATCGCCTTCGGTCTCGATCGTAGGCTTCGACGGAGCCTGACTTCCTGTAGCCTGCTTCTTCTTAATGCCGCTCACAATGTCATCTATTCTCAGAAGCATGCAAGAAGCTTCAATGGCTGTTTTGAAAGTTTGTGCCTTTACGTTGTAGGCATCCCAGATCTGATATTGCGGAACAGTAAAAGGTGATTTTCACAATTCAGTACTCAATCGGACAGAAAAGAAAATAAATAGATTTTCTAAAAGTCGAGAATAAGAGGGAGCCATACCTTTCTCTCTTTCATGTCAGCAATTAAACCAGTGTTTCCATCAATGCCGATCCATGCGTTTTCATCGTTGGCATGCTGCATAAAACCAAATAAAACTCCAACTTTTCATGGCGTGATTTGTAAAAAATATAAACTAATTATTTATATTAAATTCTGTCGACAAATTCACAAGTGTCATCTCACAGTATTACTTAAAATGTGAAAATGAATATGGATCTAGTGTCATTTACAAAATGTACGTTACCTTCCCTTGGAGGGCTGTCATAGTTCTAATAACATTCACACCACAATTCTGAGCTAAAGTTCGAGGTATGGCCTCAAAGGCTATGGCAGCAGCTTCATATGGCCACTGTTTTCCAACCAGAAGGAAATATCACAATAATAATCGTAATCAGAAGGCATACAAATACGAAGCAACTTTTCTGTTCTTGCTAAAGCATTTAAGTCAATTACACACCTTTTCTATGCCTTCAATAGAAGAACTCTTTTGTTTCAAACTTGAGGATACAGTCAACTCTGTTGCACCGCCTCCAGGAACAAGTTTTGGATTTTTTATTATGTTTCTTGCCACGGACATGGCATCCTGTAGAGGTAAGAATTGAGGATACAATAAGATTGAAAAAAAAAAACTTAAAAATCACATTGTCGATCTACCTGCAAATTTCTTTCAACCTCATTTAAAAGGTCTTTACTAGCACCTCTCAAGAGAACGGTGCAGGCTTTTGGGTCTTTGCAATCAACAATGAACGCAAAGAATTCATCCCCGATCTTTTTAACCTCAAAAAGACCAGCACCAGTACCAACATCAGACTCCTGCAATTCATCGGGTCTGTTGACGATTACTGCTCCACATGCTTTGGCTATTCTGTTATTGTCAGTCTTCCTCAGTCTCCTAATTGCACTAATGCCAGCCTTGCTAAAATAATGGCAAGCCAAATCACTAAGGCCTTTCTCTGTAATAACCAAATCTGGTTTGAATTTTATTATCTGAGCACAGAGGTTCTCTATGTACTCTTCTTCCATTTTTAATAGGACTCCCCAGTCTTCTTCTTTGACAAGCTCTGCATTAGTCTGATTTTCACCTTTCTTGTACTCCAGTGGTGAATCAAGAAGAATGATCCGAGGATTTACAATCTTTCTTCTCATTTTACCAGGGGCAACAACATCTTTGTTGAACATGACCCCTTTCAAAACCCTTGAATCTTCCAACTGACCACCTGGAACTTTCTCAACTTTAATATACTTTTTGATGTCCACCTCGCGCAATCCTTGGCCAAGATCAACCCCAACTATTGTCGTGGCATCAATCGCCAAATCCTGAAAGTGAACCAAGAAATGCATCATGATCTGATGTTATAATAGTAGAGAAAATGACTTCAATGTACCATAGCTTACAAGTATATCAATGTACCAGATACAAACCTTGAATTACAACCTTGCTTAAACCTGAAAGTGGACTTACATCAAGAAGTGACTTAAGATTCACATAATCACATTGGCTTTTCTACCCTTGACAAACAATTAATTTGCCTTTTTTAATGATTTTCCCCAGCCTCTTGGAGAGGCTAATTACTCGCATGGAGTACATAAACTCAAACATAAGTTCATTGATAGACAGAAGGGAGTTGGGCTTATAGAACATCAAACTCAAGATATTTAATTTGCAGAACCATGACCTTCAAATACTATGGGTGTGTGCAATAGTAAAAAAAGCCTTTCAGTGAATAGGAAGTTTTGCATAACCCACCAACTAAAAATTGAGAACATAATTAAAATATGTAGAACACATTTAACGTTACACTAGAATAAAATTACATCAGCAACTCATGAAATAGAAACAGGCTGCAGAGCACCAGACAGATCAGAAAAAGAGGGGAGGGAATGGTAATCAATAAGGAGATGAGCGAGGTAGTGCACGTTGTATTTTTTGATGTATCGTAATAAGGTCCTATTTCAAGATGTTCAAATAAAATAAAGTGAAAGTTTGAATTTGTTTTTTCAAACTTTGTTTGCTCGGTTTGAATAGGAATATTTCACACAGATCTTTTAGTGGGAGTTTCTATAACCATAGTTCCATATCCCCCATAGTTGTTTTTAAGTAAAGAAATAAGCATGCTTTCACTAAGTATTTCACAGAGGAGCCACAACTTATATCCAAATAATTAATAAGGGAAAGTTCTGCTATTTTCAGACAATAAACAGCATATTGTAAATCTTACAGCAATCAAATCCCCAAATTGACTGGTGAACTTTGTACCAATGCAGCTCTTAACCAGCCCCAGCATTGTAGCACCTATTACATAATACACAAAAAATGATATAGAACAATAAGAAACTTACAAAAATTCAATGTCTTGAATGATATTTACTTCATTTCAATCCACATAATCTGTTCTAGGATTTTATTTTGTCAGTGCGAGTATAAACAACAACAAAAAATTATTATCAAATATGAACAAGTTTAAAATAAATATGAGTTTGTGTTTTACCTAGAAACATTTTCAGGTCTATCAACAGAGCATGTGACAAAAATAAATGAAACATTTTGAGCATTGTGGACGAAAATAGGTTTTCTAATCCATACATCCAATGTATCCGCATTGGATACATATCTCCAAAGCACAAAATATTTCCTTTAGATCAATTACTATTTCCCAGCTACAAATCTCCAAGAACTTCATGATAAACCTAGTAAAATAATCTCCTCAACTTCCATGAAAGAATGGAATCCAAGAAAGGGTAAATATTTTCTTTAGATCAATAACTTTATATGTGCATAAACTAGGTATTAATCACAAAATAATTATTATCTCAAATTTTTACAAAAATTAAACAAGCAGGCTGTTTGTAATCAATTTATACTTCAAGAAAAATCCACTATTTTTCATAATAAAACAAATAAACTGACAAATATCAATCAGTATTTAAAACTAAAGAGGAAGATATTTCCTATTTAAACAATAAAAAAAAATTCAACATTTTTCATGCTAAAACAGATAAAAATGACTAATATCATTTAAAACCAGAGAGGGAAGATCTTCCTGTTCAAACATTAAAGAAGAAAAAACAAACTTACGGTCCTTTACATCGATAGGCATCGCTATTTTGTCAAGCACAGCAATTGCATCTTCCAGAGCCTTATTATAAGCTACAGCTCAAAAGTATTTGTGGTGAATAAGATAAACACATGATCTAAAAAATAGAAAAAAAAAACATTGAAAGTTGCATGAAATATTACCTCGACAAATGACTGTAGGGTGATATTTTTTGTCAATGAAGGCTTCAGCAACGTGGAGCATCTCACCAGCTTGGAAATTAATATCAGCAAACATACACAATATTAGACAATAGAACATAGAAAGAAGAAGCTGGACTACCCAAGTAAGCTCCAAGAATATTTCTCATGCCTCACAGTTCCAGAAACTATATTTAAGAGCGTCCAAAATATCAAAAACGATTACCAACAAACGAGTTTGATTTTTTAGCCAAAAACGTGTGAATGATGTGAAAATACACACCAAGAACAATGACAGAAGTAGTCCCATCTCCGACTTCTTCATCTTGAGTCCGACTTAGTTCAATCATTGACTGTCAACAGGCAGGAAAACGACATAATATGATCAGAAAAAAATATATATTTGTGATAAAAAATACAAGGAAGACAATCATGAAAAAGAAATTTCACTTTTGCTGCAGGATGTGCAAGATCTAACTCCCTCAAAATAGCATTTCCATCATTAGTAACGACAATTCCTGAGAAGAAAAAAACATACAGATGTAGGGAGATATGATACTAGATAAATCGTAACAGTGAAAATGGTAGAGATGACGAAGACAACCATATTAAAAAAATATGCAGAAATTATATAAACAGAAATAGTCAATCACCTCCAGCAGCATCGAGTAACATCTTCAACATAGACCTAGGACCCAATGTAGTACGAATGATATCAGCGACCGCCTATCACAGGAAAAAAGATTAAATAACGAATCTACTACAATCATCTCTCGATGATAACGAAAAGCAATGAAGAATGAGGAGGAAGTGGTTAGAATGTAACCTTCGAAGCCTGAATGTTGGCATGGTGAACTTTGGTTCCAGACTCCCGTTTTAGCGAGTCTTCTGCTCATTCACCAGAAAACGGAATGATGAGAAAAAGAAATGCACATGTGATCGGAGAGAAAATAAAACACAGCACATAGCGAGAGGAAGCGATGAGACTTACTGAGGACAAGAACAGGCGCATGCATGATGACTTTCCCGATTCTTCGCTATTAAAAGAAGAAAAACCCTAACACAAGCTCAGAGAGAGAGTGCGTAAAGGAGAGACAGGGAGAGATTTGCAGAGGGAGTTTCTGAAGTAGGGCAAAATGAGCATCGTACAGGTGGACAGTTTTCGTAAAAATATCACTTCTACAAAGTTCTCTAATCTGGTGGGCACGGCCTGGTTCGAGCGGCCGATTTTGAGACGAACCATATCATGAAATATATTATGGTTTTATTTTCCCATCCATTTCCAAATTAAAAAAAATATTAAAATATATTATTTTATTATACTTGAGACATATTTTGGGTGATTGGGCTAGATTTTAGAATTAAATTTTGAATTTATATAAAGTTTTTATTAATTTTTTTATATTACTTATTTAATTTTAGGATTTTTTTACTCATTTCTAGTTTTAGTTTAACGATGTTTTAAAATTAAGATTAAAATTAGACTAAAACTGACAATTTTGATTCAAACAGTATCACCCGTACAGGTCAAACAATGATCCCATAATTTGAATTTTTGACATTATTTAACCATGTCAAGTCTAAAATACTCAAATTAAACCACCCATGATACATCTTCTACCGAGAAAAATAAAAGAATATAGTTGGTTGCAAAAATATAGAGTGACAAAGAAAGGAAAAGTAAAGGAAAAAGAATAAACTCATTGTTAAATAATGAGTGGGTCCTAGATCCATGTATTTTAACTAGACAATCATATCTCAACGCGTCAGCATGTATAATAAGAATATATGTTAAATAATTAAACATAACATTACTCATAACAATTTATATCATGAACTATGAGAGTAATATCAGTAGTCGTCTTAGATTTTAAAATTAGTTAATAAATACTTTGAACTTTATAATAATTTTATTAACTAAATTTATTATTATAATAATAAATTTAATTTTTCATTTAACATGTTTTATCTCATAAACTAAGATTTTCATCAATTCATAATAATTATCACAATTAGTTAATTACGGTAAGTGCATCACACGAACAAATATAAAAAAAAATATACGTAAAATTTGGCTAAATTTAATAGTGTAAAATTTGAAATACTAATAAAAACTCAGAACTCGATTCTAAAATAATATATATTTCATAAATTTTATGTAACAATGTAGTACAAAATGTAGATGTTTAGATTTAAAACAAAGCTAAGCGACATATAAAATCAAGCAAGAATTAAATCTAATAAACTCATTGTTGGCTTTAAAGGCTTTAAAGGCTTTTAAAGTAACCAATTATTTTTTATGATAATCGTTTGTGTGAATGTATGAAAGATAAATTAAATTGTGTTGTTAATGTATCTCATAGACTTAATATTTCATGTGAGATACCATTGTCAAATGGTACACTTAATGTCTAACAAGTTGTTCGAGTGTTGCAGAATTTTATAAGTTCTCTCAGTTATATCGATCGTTGTTCACATGTGTCGACCGCAACATTTCCAGAGAAGAGATGTATGCCGACTGCTATTCATATATGTCGACCGCAATAATTCCAGAGAACAAATATATGTCGACCGCCCAAGAGATATATATCGACCACTCAAGATCTACGTCGACCAGAGGCAAAGATCCAGACATGTAACCTAGGTCGACCGATACAGACTTATGTCGACCAGTGATGTTCCAGAGACAAAATTTATGACGACCGCACAAGACCTATGTCGACCGATGTGAAGCTCCAGAGACGGAACTTATGTCGACCGCTAAATACTTATCTCTTATATCTTGTATCCACTTTCGATTATTCATTTTGTGATTGAGAGAGTTGGTTTAGAAATCGTAAATTTTTATAACGATAGAATTGAGTGAACTTGTAAAGGGGTCAGCCTATGAGAAATAAGAGTCAAGTTGTAAAGGTTAGATTGACACCCGAAAGCTCAATCAAGTGAAAGCCTCACTCGGACGCAACTTGCATCCGAGAGATTGTCCTGAAAGTGCAAAATTTATTTTTTCAAAACTTAGGCGTGAATTGACTTATTTACCCAAAAATCATGTATGAAATTATTTTTTCTCTTAAAACAAAAGTTAAAATAGTAAATAACATAAAAATAAATAAAAAATTAAAATAAAATCTAAACTCAAAATAAAAAAATAGAGAACATATTTTAAACAAACATTAAAATAATAACTAACAAGAATGAAAAAAAATAAATCAAAACATTAAAATAAAATCTAAAGGTCTATACCTTTGTATGTAACTAATATAGAGTGAATTAATATTTAACTATATAATAATAATTAATCACTGTATTGCAATAATGGAAGTTGAGAACAATGGAGCTGGCTCGTCCTCTCTCTCTCTCCTCGCTTTCACTGTAATCAGTCATGACGGCCATCCATGTCTTTCCCTATAGCTCATGCTTAAGATCTTTCCCATATATTTCTGCATCTCTCCCTCTCTCTCTCATTGCTGGTTGAGTTATCTCTCTATTCACATCCTACTACTTTCTGTTCTCACTGAGTCGACGCAACTCGGAAAATATCGATTCTCCCTTCCTTTTTGTTAGTTCTTATGTCTGTAGATCTGCATCGCCGTCCTTTCACGTCCAACGTCCGACTAGTCTTCAATAATCTGCTCATTGTAGAGATTTGATCTGTTTTAGCCGCCGGCGTTAGTTTGAAGAGTCTGAAGATCATTCTGGATTGGTAAATAACATTCCTTTTCATCTCCTCATATTTGTTATAATTTCTGAGATTTCGTGCGCTCTCTACAGATTCTGGTAAATTTATTTTATTTCTTTTTTAGATTGGGCAAACTCTGGTTCAAATAGTTCGCCATTATACGTTTTTTTGTTTGTGAATGGTTAAGATTGTTGAAATTATTAAATCCAAGCTTTTTCTGGATGATTTCTTTGTACAATATCTTTGTTATTCCGGATTTATTAGTCTGAATGTTTGTGACGCGGAATGTTTATGAGCTGCTGGGTAATTTCAAAAATTCACCTTTTCTAAAGAACGCATTAGAACTCTAATTTTTTCAACGAACAATGATTGCTGCAACTTCTTTCTTTTTATTTCAGAATTTTTTGTAGTTGGATTTGTGTAAAAATATCCAGTCTGTGTCTTCGTCCTTGACTCAAGTAGAAATTCACGGGTAATTCTATTTTTCATTCATCACAACTATTTATACAAGAAGAATAAAATCGACACTAACTACATTTGATAACTACTTTTATAACTTCTTTAATATTCTAATACCCCCCTCAAACTTAAGGGATACCACATTAAGCTTGTCCCGTAAACATTTGAATATTTCTTCAGAAAGTGGTTTAGTTAGGCCATCCGCAAGTTGAGAAGAAGACGTCGTAAAAGACACGTTAATTTCGTTTGCAGCTAAAAATCTAAATTCATATGCTTCGATTTAGAATGCAAAGCCGGATTAGATGCGAGAAACGTCGCACTAATATTATTACATAAAATTTTCGAAGTGGTTTTGAGAGAGACTTCAAGATTATTACAAAGCTTTTTCAACCACAATAATTCCGAGACCGCATCCGCAATGCTTTAATATTCAGATTCCGTGCTTGACCGGGAAACACATTTTTGTTTAAAAGATGACCAAGATATTAAGTTCGATCCAAAGAAGAAACAAAAATCACTCGTACTACGACGATCATCAAGAGACGATCCTCAATCCGCATCGGCAAAACCAAGTAAGTAAGAGCATGAAGAAGCTCATACAAATTTCAATGAAAACGAAATTGTACCTTTCAAATACCGTAAAAGTCTCTTCAATGCAAGCCAATGAGTATCCGTAGGTAAATGAATGAGGTTTCCCTAGGTCCTTGAGAGCAAATTTACTACTCAAGAAAGTAATAAGAGTAGCAATTTCCGTGTCAGAATTTCTCTTAAGCAATATGTCATCAACATATATGAGCATTCATAACCGGACAAAATTCTTCTTTAAGATAAAAAGAGAAGAATCCGCCGACGAAGCATGAAACCCGAACTCAATAAGAGCAGAAGAAAGCTTAAAAATCCATGCCCAAAGAGATTGTTTAAAGCCATATAGTGACTTGTGAAGTCGACAAACTAACGAAGGAGAAGATTGACTTACAAACCTGGGAGGTTGTTCCATGAATACCAATTCAGCAAGATTTCCATGGAGAAACGCATTGCTAACGTCCAATTGCTTGAGAGACCAAACTTTAGAAAAAGCTAGGCTTAAAACAAACCGAATGGTTGTATGCTTAACAATCGGGCTAAATGTCTCAAAATAATCTACATTTTCTCGTTGATGATATCTCTTAGCCACTAACCGAGCTTTAGACCGGTTGATAGAACCATCCGAATTAGTTTTTATTTTGTAAACCCATTTGCATCCAATAACCGGGCAATCCGAAGGTTAGGTAACCAACGACCAAGTATTATTTTTTAGTAAAGCATCCATTTCATCATTCATAGCCGATAACCAACACAGAAATTTAATAGCTTCTTCCGGTTCCATGAGATTCATTGTTAGGACTTTCGGTTTATGTATTCCCGATTTTGCTCTAGTTATCATGAGATGAGTATTATCCCGAAAATCATTGATCGGACCAGAGTCATCTTTCAAAACACCAACCAAAGACTCGGAGGAATGTATAGAAGAACACGGAATTATAGTAGGAAGAATTTGTGAATCGGAAAAGAAAGGTATAGAAACAAGAATGACAATCGGAAGAGAAGAAGATTGATCGGAAGAAGATTCGATTTTAAGAATTTTATTATGAGAAGGAATCTTCATGAAAAATCACACCTCAGGATATAAAGAATCGACCCGAAGAGTGATCAAAAGTAATATATCCTTTATGGTTGTTGGAATAACCAACAAAAATACATTCTCGGGATCTTGGTTCAAGTTTATGAGAATCAAGACGATTTTGTCGTTCCAGGCAAGCTTCAAAGGTTAGTAAAAGGCTAACTACTTCTTCAACTGTGGTCTCGACCGAGCGATGAGAAATCACCATGACAAACGAGTTGAACTCGCTTCCGAGACCGTTTAATATTATGAGAATTTGGTTCTTTATCGGTACTGATTCACCGATTGAGGAGAGATTGTTGCAGATCTTGTTGATTTGCTGTGTATATTCCGTTACTGTAAGATTTCCCTTATAGTAATTGTGTAGTTTGCCTCGCAGTTCGTTGAGACGAGCGAGGGAGACTGAAGAATGAGATTTACTCAAGTCGTTCCAAATCTCCGCAGCAGTGGTGAAGTCGATGATTTGCGGCAGCAGCGATTCCGATAGAGAAGCATAAATCCAACTCATTACTAACCTGTTATATCTTTGTCAGGTTCTGTATTCCGGATTTGGTGTCGTAGAGGAGCAGTCAAGAAAATTCGGAGGAGGAGAGGAAGGAAGCTCGATGAACGATTCCAAGTCGTTCGAGATGATGATATTCAAGAGAGTGCTCTTCCAAATGAGGTAATTGTCTGAATTCAGCTTTATTGATATATTTTGCGAGTGATTTGGGAAAGGAGGGTATGAGGATAGTCTTGGAATGTTTTCATTACTGGTAGATGAGGATGCTGCCATTGTTGATCGGAGAATTGGGGGGAGAATTGCAGTTCTTGATCGGAAACTAACTCCGATCAGTTATGGAGCTGTAGCAGAAAGGAAAAGAAAAGAAAGAAGAGAGAACCTGCTCTGATTCCAAAAAGAAATTCACGGGTAATTCTATTTTTCATTCATCACAACTATTTATACAAGAAGAATAAAACCAACACTAACTACATTTGATAACTACTTTTATAACTTCTCTAATATTCTAATAACTCACACCTCTATAATATCAAATATGTTTGTGTTTGATTGTATTATTTTACGCCTTCAATTTTATACTTCTTTGCAGAGTTTTACTGAAAGTATGGCGATAGGAAAGTATAGTAGGATAGACAATCGAAGGTCATCGTCGAGCTACTGCTCAACAGTGACAATTGTTGTTTTGGTAGCACTATGCTTGGTGGGGGTTTGGATGATGAAATCCTCATTCGTAGAACCCATTCGAAACGTCAAAGCCCAGCACGCGAACAAGAATGGGGTTAAGGAACGGGCAAGTGAAAACAGCCATAACAATGTTCAGCAAATTGAAGACAACCCAGGTGATATGCCTGAGGATGCTAGGAAAGGTGATAGTAATGACAGTTCTAATGAGGATGAAAGTGATTCTTCTGAGAAAAATAATCCAGAAGATAATCAAGCTGAGAAACCTGAAGACAGTCACGAAGAGACAAGTGCAGAAAAGACTGAGGAGGAAACTAGGGGAGACGAAGAAACCAATTCAGAAGAGGGATCTACCTCTGAAAAAGAGGAGGAGCCTAAAGAGGATATTGGAGACTCAAATGCAGAAAGTGAGTCTGGTGAAAAGAATGAATCTGAGGAACGTTCTGAAGAAAAGCAAAATGATTCAAGTGAGGGAGAAGAGAGTTCTGAGGAAAGTGAGCAGAAATCAGAGAACTCGAGTGAAGAAAAAGATGATAGTCAGATAGAGGAGAAAGTTGAGGAAAATGAAAACAGTAAATCAGATGAAACATCTGGGAAGGATGATGAAAAGAGTCAAAATCAGAGGTCAAACAAAGAGCCTTCGACCAAAAAATCTTCACAAACTGGCGTATGGTCGACTCAGGCTTCAGAGTCAAAGAATGCAACAGAGGCTAAAAAAAATTTTAAACGACAAAGCGAATACAACTGGAAACTGTGCAATGTCACTTCCAGGACAGATTACATCCCATGTCTCGACAATTTTCAGGCCATTTACCGACTTCATAGTACTAAACATTATGAGCATCGAGAGAGGCACTGTCCTGAAGAGCCCCCAATCTGCCTTGTCGAGCTTCCAGAAGGATATAAACGTCCAATTGCATGGCCAAAAAGCAGGGAAAAGGTGAATATGTTAAGAATATTAAATAGTAACTCAACTTTTCTCTGTTAGTCACGTTAAATTTTTATGGTTGTTTTCTTGCAGGTATGGTATAATAATGTTCCTAACACGAAGCTCGCCGAAATCAAGGGTCATCAAAATTGGGTCAAGGTTTCAGGTGAATACCTTACTTTCCCTGGTGGGGGAACTCAATTCAAGCATGGTGCACTTCACTACATTGACTTTATACAAAAGGTAAATGCTTTTAAAGATCTGTAATTTCATTCTCTCTCAGTTCTAATTTTTTAATTTAACATTTTCTGGAAGACATAAAATATGACAACTTTTCTTAGTCAAGTGTATTTTCATATACTGGATGGCAAATCTTTGATAGATTTGTCTCTCATTTAATTGTTTGATAATATTTGTATGGTATCTATACATTAAAGCTTTATGCCTGTACATGTATGCTTATGCAATTTTTTTTTGAAAATTTTTAGGTCAGAAATTAATGGGAAAACCCTTCTTATTTAAGTTACACATTCATGATTACCTTTACCTGATCAGTCATTCACTTGCTAATTTATTGTTGTCCTGTTATTCTTCCTTCTTACACACCCTAAAATGTGAACTGTCATACCTACCGTAGATAATCAAGAGAATCCAATCGTAATTTCTTACAATGACCGCAGCTAATGAAGATTTCCTTCGAGTTCATTTGGAAGCTAGAAATTATTAGGAAGTTAGAAATTATTATAGACTAATTTTTTAAATATTACATAACTAAATAGAACACTGAATGTGTATTATTGAATTCCATTATTTGTTATATAGCTCCTATATACTTTTTGATCACTGACTTCAAACTTGTCTTTGATGTAGTCTTTCCCTGATGTTGCTTGGGGTAATCATACTCGTGTTATACTGGATGTCGGCTGTGGTGTTGCTAGCTTCGGAGGTTATCTCTTTGAAAGAAACGTGCTAGCCATGTCATTTGCTCCAAAAGATGAGCATGAAGCCCAAGTTCAGTTTGCTCTTGAAAGGGGAATTCCTGCTGTATCTGCTGTAATGGGTACGACGAGACTCTCTTACCCTGGAGGTGTGTTTGATGCTGTCCACTGTGCACGTTGTAGAGTTCCTTGGCACATAGAAGGTAATTTAAGAACTGCATTTGCAAGTATAATTTAAGCCACCATGCTTTGATTTGTCACTTGCTCATTTTACAATTTTTTTACATCTTGAAAGTTCATCTTAAGAATGATGTGCAGGTGGAAAACTTCTTCTGGAACTCAATCGCGTGCTCCGTCCTGGTGGCTTGTTTCTGTGGTCTGCCACTCCAGTCTATCAGAAGCTTCCTGAAGATGTTGGAATATGGAATGGTTGATAATTTTTTAACATATTTTAATTAGATAGAAGTTTGGTTTGAATGGCTAATAAATATGTTTATTCTGTAACAATGTTTTGCAGCCATGAAGAAACTTACAAAAGAAATGTGTTGGGAAACTTTAAAAATCACCAAAGACACCGTAAATGGAGTGGGCATTGCTATTTATAGGAAGCCTACAAATAATGTGTGTTACCAGAAAAGAACAAAACAAGATCCTCCAATCTGTTTCAATGAAGATGATGTAAATGCAGCCTGGTAATATGATCTAACGCAGAGCCTCATTTATTTTTTTCTTGGCTGTAATTTGCTGATTTGTCAAATGGAAAATAAAAATATTTTTCATGAAATAGGAACATATCATTGCAATCATGTCTGCACAAAGTTCCAGAAGGTGCATCTGAACGTGGGTCCAAATGGCCAGGGCAATGGCCACTGAGGTTGGAGAAACCACCTTATTGGTTAATATCTTCCCAGGTGGGAGTCTATGGAAAAGCCGCTCCGGAGGATTTCACTGCAGATTACGAGCACTGGAAGCGGGTAGTTATCAAATCCTACATAAACGGAATGGGCATTAATTGGAAATCTGTGCGGAATGTGATGGACATGAGAGCCATATATGGAGGGTTAGTAAGAAACTTAACAAGATGTTGGAAAATTTAATCATTTATTTGTGCTTGCTTTATTTAATGATTTTATGTAAGTGTTGTTTATTTCATTCTTTCGGTTTAGGTTTGCTGCAGCTTTTAAGGATTTGAATCTTTGGGTTATGAACGTGGTCTCAATAGACGCCCCGGATACGCTGCCTATCATTTATGAACGAGGCTTGTTCGGCATATATCATGACTGGTGCGAATCCTTCAGCACCTATCCGAGATCTTATGATCTTCTTCATGCTGATCATCTCTTCTCCCAGGTTAAAAAGAGGTGAGCTCATCCTTACTACCATTCCTTGCCTTCTTCCTTAAGCATCTGCTTCAACTTGGGGGAACTTAATTTTGTGGTTTTTTTTTTTCATTTGATTATCATTTTTATGTGGAGTAAGTAATTATAGCCTAAAATGCATATTAGCCATTCAACATATGGTTGAATATCATCTATTAAACATTATTTTTAAACTAATAAATTCGGTATTAGCAATTAAGTCTCTGTCGTTAAAAGGTTTATCAAGAAATCATGTTTCTGTTACATAATTAAGAAACTACCGCACTCAACTCCTAGTTTATGCTAATATTCGCTTCACCATGAATTATGCCATCATAAATTTGACAATCAAAGTAGATAACCTTTTTCTTTCCTTGTTTTTTTTTTCTTTCTTTTCCTTAAATTTCACTTTCTGTGATGGTTTCCGCATGCTATCCAAAAATAAGAAGAAAAGAAAGTTGATGAGCAATTTAGTAGGAGTGTACTCACAGGCCAGTTATCTATTATCATCAAATCCCACAGGTGCAATATACTGGCTGTAGTTGCAGAGAGTGATAGAATCCTCAGGCCTGAAGGAAAACTAATAATTCGGGACGATGTTGAGACAGTTAACGAGCTGGAGAACATATTGAAGTCGATGAAATGGAAGGTCCGATTTTCTTACCTGAAGGACAATGAAGGACTAATTTGTGTCGAGAAGTCCACCTGGCGACCAGAGGAGTCCAAAACAATCAAGTACGCAATGGCTTAACCATAACATATTGCCCTCATTTATTTCTATCCCTAAGATTAGAAATTCTTTTTCTACTGCTGTTTTGTTTGCTAGTTTAGTAAATTTCATGGTAGCCTCTTTCTAGAAATTGGTGTTTGAGCTGCCATTTTACTATTACGTGTAGTTAGTGGAAAATAGGAACATATTCTTGCAAGTGTGAAGTCAATTCATTAAGTTTTCGCACATCCAACCAATCGCTTTAAGTAATGTTTTTAAATTTTCTATCAAGATAAATTATTGTGCAATGCGATAATTTGGATTATTCATTGGTTGCATGTACGAGTATTTTTCTTCTTCGAGCTCTCCGTAGTTCATACTAGACAATGATAGTACTAATTGCTCTTAATTTCAATTTTGCTCTAAAGATCTAAACATGTCTAGATTGACTATCACTAATCAAACTAAGATTATTGTTCATGTTTTCATCCTTTTTCCTATGCAGATTGTCGATTTGTTTACAACTTTACTATCTACTTCTCCATAGGATCTCCTTTGTACCAAACTTTACATGTTTGTCTTCATTGATCCTGAGATCCCCGAGAAATTTCCGTTTACATTTTCAATCTGCTTACTTGCATTTTCCCGACATTCGTACAAAATTACCCAGCAAAAATTTAGCTACAAAAACCCAATGACACAATTCGATGTTCTTCAAATTATTATTATTTTTTTTTCATTTTTCTAGTATCTTCTGCTCGGTTTTCGTATCTTATTTTCAAAACACAAATTGGGTTGGATTCATTTTAGTTTAAAATCAAATTGAACCGATCTTATTCGTTCTCTAGATTGATCTTCATCAATTGGTCACTTTTTGTGCTGCAACACAAGAACCATCAACTTCTTGGATGGATCCATAGATTTTAAAAAAATACAGTAATAACAAATAAATTCCTAACCATCTATTGTTTTCTTTTCCAAAAGCTTTATCTTTTTCATGCTTCATGACAGCAAAGATCAAGCTGAAGCTGCACTTCAAAAATAATTATTGGGCCAACAACAAATAAAATCTCCAAAGAAACCTTACTTTTAATGTATCGAATGATGAATTTAAAGCATCTCGTAGAACTCGAATTCTTTTTATTTTTAAATAAACCAAGATGAAATCCACAAGGGAGGAGATAGTCCGAAATAAGCATCAATGAAGAAGCCGTGTACCTAAAATGGACTAAAAAAGAATGAACATACCAAACACATTGCAATATAAATTACCTTCTCTTCTGAGAATACTTTAAAGAATGACTCCCTCTTCTTCTGAATCTTTATCCGACCAGCTGAACTCCATGCACAAGAGCTGCGCATTATGGAGAAAAACAATTGCATGCTCATTCGACATGTGCCCTTCTAGGATTTTTCAACATCGCAACCCACTAACATCTGTGTTTATAAGCTGATATTGTGATACCAACAGAAAATAAAGCTTTTCAACCAGTAAATTTTGTAAATTCATCGAGGCAAGAAAAGAAACATCAAGTATTACTAATCACTTTTCCAAAAAAAAAAAAACAGTTTTTGAACCCCAATTTGATATGTCAACAATGTACTATCCGTAGAAATATACAGAAAGTTTCTGGCAATAAGATTTTTTGAGAACAGATTGAGATAATTAGTCTAAAATGTTTTCTATCGTGTGACAACATTGCGGAAATGTAAGTACCTTCTACTTTTATAGTCGAAAAGTGTTATATAATCGTTGGTTGTTGTCATTGAAGAGTCTACCGCTGCACAAGAATTACGTCAAAGGCGCAGCATCAAAAGAATGAAGAATTTCTTCCAACATCATTCTTCTATTCATTTCTAGAGGACTCTCAGGCTTGTCCGAGTGAGAAATATTTAGGATGTAAAGCTTATTTGAGGCCACGAAAGCAGCCGAAAAAATACGCTTCATTCCCCCTCTCGTGCTATCCACCGTGTACTCAAACTCGTAAACTAGCACGCCACCCTTGCTCAATCTCTCTGACACTTGGATCACTTGAGCATCTTTTGTACTTTCCTACAAATTAACATTCCTCTGGTAAAAAAGAGATTTCAAACCATGCACTGAAAATGCGAATCAAACAACAATCGCACTCAATCACTTCGAGTGTTTGCCGTAATAAGATGCTGCGTTTGCCTTAGTAAGATGCTTTAAAAATGAAACTGTTTCAAGTGTTTATGCATTTTGGTGAATTTATGTCTGCCTTTGCCTGTAAATATCAGATGATATTTTAAAATAATACAAAAAGATGTCAATGTATGTCTGCCTTTGCCTGTAAATATTAGATGATATCCAAATAACTTCAGCTGAGACATGGATTTCTACATGCATGCCTTTGCTACTCTTATCTCTCTTTCAGAATATCCCAAGATAAAGAACCCAATATAATGCCACGCAGTCACTAAAGTTGGAACCTAAATCCGATAACATTTCTCAGCAGATGACAGAAAAGAATACGACAACATCAATGTGCAATTTAAATCTAAGGAGAAATCATGAAAAGTAGATAATTTCACATTTTTACAGAAGACAAAACTGCTTTATACTCGACAGAGTAGAGTTCTAAGACACCCACAACTTTTGTTTTGATTGAGGTTCTAAAACATTCCAACAACATAATGATATGATTCTGACATAGCTCAAAAATCAAACCAGGAGGCAACTCACATGTGTAGGTACAAACCATCACAATTTATCAAGTTCTCATTCTCGAGTCGAAGTTTTCTGTTCAACACCAGTATTTTTCAACGATTCAGAAGTAAACTAAAGAAACATTGAAAGGTAAATAGCTTCTCAGGTATAAGAAATTTACGTTTTTTCAATCAATTTGAAACCTTTTTTCCACTCTTTTAATTGAGTCAGCTTAACATTTGACGACTAGCATGGTTTCTTTTAGGAGTAAAGGTATAGCGTCCATCAATGTTCCAGCACGATTTCAGATATATAGGATTACCAGGCATATTATAACGTAAAATTTCAAGTTCAGACATACATTCCAATCGAAATTATCAACTTTTTAATCAACGATTCTCGGGTTCCAGAACTTGGGGAAACATAGAAAAGTTAATCATATATAAAGTAAGCAACAAGGAAGAACCACCTTTCGTTTTTCCGCTTTGATAAGTTTATCCGCTACGAACTGAGAATTTCCAAAATCTCCAAGATTCTTGAGACGAACCGGATTTACCACGACGCCGACATTGTTGCTGCCCTTATTCTCTTCCTCGAATAGAACAGTTGCCCCAGCCTTATCAACCTAATCCATAAAAGAAAAAAAAAAGAGAGCGTCCAAAGTAAGGTACTGGTGCGATTGCATTATACTCGCAATTTTACACGTAAAAACGGGAAAGGACCTTGATCCAAGACGAGGGTCTAAGAAGAGTGAACCCCTCTTTGGCATCTGCGTATCTCTCAAGCTCCAAATATTCATCGGCCAGCACAGCCGTGGAAATGGTGGGAAGAAAGCTGAGAGAGAAAACAGCAGAAAGAACAGAGAGATTGAGGCTTCTCCTCCTGCTCAAAGAAGACGGCGACACGTCCTGTAAGCGGTTGGTGGATTGAACGAGGTTTTGTTTCGAAAGATAATTGGTGAAATGGGTTTTGGCCGAAGACAGTGTCGGATAAAGATAGGGATTAAAGCAGTGACAAGTACATGGGTGGGAGAGAGAAACTTGAAACGCCATGGTTGGGATGGAAGATACCAGAAGAATAGGTCACCGTTTTGATGATGCTACTGCTGGAACAAAACCATAAATTAAAACTACTTAATTTCTAACCATGTTTATTGTCTTTTTCTATATTTTTCATCTTATACCCAAAAGACGAAATCTCTAGGCTCATGACCCTCACACTCTGGCCCGACAGTTTGTGAGAAGATTATATCACGATGACTCAGTAACCCAGAGATAAGAAATCTTTACTTGATATCTCAATAAGCTATCATCACGTTTGAGGTGGATCAAAACAATAAGAACCCGAAGATCAAGAAGGTTGAAGATCGAACAATTAAAGATGTTGGAAGAAGAATAAGTTGCCAGTTCTATAGTAGATCGAGAACCAACGTCTAGTTACTTAATCTTCCACGAATTCAGTGCTCATACCGTACAGGCTTCGAGAGAAAGCTTAGAGCCTGAGAACAAGTTCTTCATGATAATATGTATTGTAAACTATTGGATTAAGAGAATCATGCTTACGACGACCAGACATGATGATGGCAGTTCAAATCTCCCAAGAAAAAAAGTCAACAGAACCCAAACCAAAACAAAACTAGCAAATCTGGTTGAAGAGAGCAAAACCGAGTCAAAAGAGAAGATCGAGAATACCACTTACACTGACTAATCTAAAAAATCAACAGATGCCCGGAAACAACCAATTGTCCCGAACGAATCAAGATAGAATTAACGGTACGAATCACAATAGCTGTAGATAGAATTAACGGTTAGACGAAAAACAAGATCTCAAGTTACCAATCCATCCTTCTCGTTTTACTGTAATCTCCCTACTTCATCATTGATACCATCTTTTGATCTTACTCTCGTACAAGTTGTGTGCATAAACAACATCTAAAGACTCTCATATAATCAATTATGTGAGCAAGAAGGTCATTTCAAGAGTTTTAGCAGAGGTTTACTAGCTAGTCCTGGTCTGCATCTTCTATTTCTTCATCCTCTGGTATGATTATACTTGTTTCTCACCGTTTTCTGCAGGAGAGAAATGGAAATAAAAATTAAAACTTCGGTCAGAATTTTGTTGGCTACCTTTAACAATTCAATTTGAAGAACAACGCTTTATCAGTTCGTTCTACATTCAAGCGGAATCCAAAATAAACACTAGTTCACGGTTTGACTTGACAACAAACAAAGCGAGTCAGTACCCATTTTGCACCGACTGGCAAAGTTCTTCTCATACCAAGTTAAAACTCAAAATTCACAGAAAAACTTTCACATCTTGTAGCACTAAGGACATCGAAAGGCTAAAATGCTCGAAAGAAAAAACAAAGGCCAACCAAGATTTATTCAAGCCTACTCTGCACCCGAATTGAATAAAAGAACACACTAGAAAAGGAATCTAGAAGAAATACAAAAATGTCGAGGAAAGCAGCACTAGGATCGGAATGGCGCCTACGAGCTTGAAAGACGAAGCGGAATTTAAATATTGAAAATTGAAACCAAAAGGAGCGTTAGGGTTCGGGTCCTTACAAACACGTCATCTTCTATTTTCTTTTTATTTATGTTAATCCGAATTAGTGAAAGACTTTCTTTCTGCAAATTTAATTAATCTAACATAATTTTGCTAAAATTCTTTTTATTAATTCATAATTTTAAAGAACAAAATTGAAAATTAAAATGGGAGTTAAGTTAACTGCTCGATTTAAAAACATATTGTTCGTATTTTTCGAACACATACCATCGACAGTATTAAATTTGTCACCATCAGCGCATATAAATCTAGGCAATGTCATGTTATTTTGACCGATTGATATTATAAGTATTAAATTTATAATATCGTAACTTCTCATAGTTATTTTGACCGATTGATCCTCTAATTTTGTTAATTTCAACAATTCTCATAATAGGTATCTGATCCACCGTTTTAAGTATTAACACTGTAGCTTTCAACTTAAATTATTTTAATTTCAATCATTCTATAGATGATAGTCAGGGTCGTGTAATTATACTTGGGTTGATATTAGTAGCCACAATAACCTTGGCATGGAACTTATGCATGATCATAATGCCCGTATTTTTTCTCTAGACCTAGCTGCTATTGAAACTTCATCTGTAAATGAATAAGACTTTGGTCTTAGTGAACACGAGTTTCTTAAAGTAAATAAGTAAATCTAGAATTAATCCTTTATACTTTAAAAATTATAATAAATATTTATGTATATTGTAATATAATAGTTACATTCTAATTGAAATCATAAATGTACATTCATCGGGTTATTTGACCTTCAAAAATCAAAGTAATTCTCTCTTTTCATTTTTAACAAAAGCAATAAAATACGACTCTAGCTAAGCATCAAAGATCTCCCAACCATGTACAACTTTTTTCGTGATCAACCCATCAACGGCACAAGGTAAGGCTTTTGGTCACAAGGTAAGTGTGCATTGCAATAAAAATGGCATAAAATGCAGGCATTACAAATAACCCCATCGGCAATTTGCTTTGTGAATATAAGTGAAATACTCAGAAAAAAAAAAAAAAACAGGAGAAAAACGGCAGGAGAGGGAGCATAAATTAGAGTGATTCAACCTGGATTCCATATTTTTAGTTCTATGCTCCAAGATTCTCCAGCTAAACTGATGAAAACCTAAATTCAACAGCTCGACCAACACTTGCAGTTAACGATCTTCTCGGTAGTCAGGGTTTTCCTTTAAGATTACAAATCCTTCAAGGATTGGAGATAGAGGAATATACCTGCACCAAACAACTCTCAGTAACGTGTCAGAAGCTCAATAACAACAGCATTTTAGTTGCCACATTTTCCAACCAAACGAGTTAATTACAAAATCCCAAATCAATCAATCAAGCAACCAAAATGGAACAAAAACAAACCTTAAAAAGTCTGCAGTTTTAGACCCACACTAAAGGAAAAAAGAAAAAAAAATGCTCTTAAAAATTCAATAGTGAAGACTTGATTTCCTGGGCAAGATAAAAAGTCAACAAAAGTAATCACTAAATGTCTTCACGTAATCTTAGGTTCATGGTTGAGTAAGGTTTCAAATTCCGTAATCGCGAACCAAACCATATAAATCGATTTTTTTAATATTAAAACGAAACCCTCCTATTTGACCAATATTGGTCAGAAACTTTTACATGACATCTTGTTGTCTCACTTGATATTCCGTATAATTGACCAACGACACATTATAATATAACTTATAAAATTTAATGATGTAACCCTGGATTTATTATAAAGAAAAACTCAAGAGAAAGTTTACTTTTCCGTAGCTAGTTCTGCTCTATCGCCAGCGGCGAGAAGAACAGGAGTCGAGTGGGTCTGGAAACCAGTAATTGTTTTAGGTCGGCCAGCCTGACCAACGACATCAACAGCCTGACCCACCCGCACAGGAACACAAAGAGGTTTCAGATTTTCATCCACAGTCATCATCATTCTTGGCTGATACAAAAGAATGTGAAACCACAGCAATCAGATTAACAAAAAAAAAGAGGAAACAGAACTAGCATAAAAAGTATTGCAAGGCATAGTATAAACCAACCTGCATCGCCAAAACAAGGAAGTAAAGCATATAATGATATTTTCCCAAAATTAGGGTTTTCATGTCAAGACATGCATGAACCATAGTTATTATTCCAGCAAGTGCAGTTCTGTAGAAGAAAAGCATATTGTTTTTAAGTAACAGATACTTAAAGAGATTGGAGACGAAGACAAGTGCAAACGAGTTTGCTATGAAATTCACTCACGGGGACAATAGAAGGCGATCAGAGTGATAGGGATTTAGAGTTAGCAAACCCTTCCCCAAATGAACAAGCCCCTGTGCGATACGGACCTGTAAAAGGAGAGGAAGTATAATCATACCTTATTTAACCAATAAAAAGGTAATATAAATGAAAATGGAAGCATCAGTACACAAAACAGAAGACTGGCGTCTTTATAATAATAGCTTGAAAGGTTTCGAAGCATCCCGGCTATTCGAGCATTGTTGGTTCCTGCCCCTATCAAACCCAGTGAGATCACGGCGGCCTAAATCACCCAATAGAAATTATCAATTAGCTGTTAACGTGTTAACAGATATAAAATAAGAGCTACATCATGAGCTTACCATTGCTACTTCAGAATCTGTATCATGGCTAAGTCTGCTCAAAGTATCCATAACATTGACCTGGTCCAATCAACAGATAAAACAAAAAAAAAATACATCATGTTAGGAGCAAAAAGTGCAGTAATCACGACTTGACCGACACTAAGTCCTCATTAACTTCATAAAATTTGGTTTTCGACCACTGCAATAGATTTGATTTACATTGGCTTAACAATCTTGAAGACAGGCCATTGCAATTTAATGGAAACCAGAGAATAGTAAACAGCTCAAATGGTGCCAGTACTAACAAACAAAAAGAAAAATTTTCAAATTTCAATTAATCATATTCCTCTACTATAACCTACTAAAAGCCAAAACCATTATTTGAAAATAAGAAAGAAAAAAACACCTTACCCCTTAATATTGGCATCAAAATAAAATCACTTGCCTTGGGGTTCGATATACACAAGATAGCGAGAGCCAAAGGGACAGCTCTACGAATATTCTGCTCTCCATACTGAAGAAGATGCTCTAATGACCGGATGGCCATCTCCAAACCCAGTTCTTCTGCCATGGCAACCAATGCAATTCCAAGCACAGCTGGTCCCTGGTGAGTCTCACCTTTCTCAAGATGCTGGGAACAATGACCAAGAAGGTTCTGTACCTACCGGACCAAAAAAGGCATATGCTAATTTAGTACCAAAAGAAATGAAATGAAAAGCTTTTAGTTTTTCATTTACAAACCTTGAGGACATTTCCAGTCCCAGCATAAGCACATGAAAGCAGAGTCATATCACAATATTTTCTAATTTTTTCATGAAATGTCTTGGAGACTTCTGCTGTGGCCTCCACACTTTCCTGTTAAGCATCAAAGAGAGTATTATGAAAACACTTCTAATAACAAAAAATACCAAACTTACTTCCATGTTCTTGAGGGACATTTGCGAGTTTATACATTGCAAAAAGGAAGTATAATTTTATCTCAGAGCGTTATATACCTGTTTCCCAAGGTACAAAAGACCAAGGCTAAGGGGCAAAAGTCGAGTAAGAGGATCTCCCAATTCTGACTCACTTCGATCCATTAATGCAAATATAATAGCCTGAGCAATCTCCTCGTTGCAGGAACCCACATATATCAAGCCCAATGAGATTGCAGTGAAGGCAATTACATCAAGGGAAGCTCTTCCGTCATTCAGTATAGGAGATAGTTTACGACGAATCTAGAAATATGAAATCAACAAACATATCATTCAGAATATGCTGCAATTGATTCAAATGGAAATGACATGAATGAACGTCAGATTGAGAAATGAATAATCATTTCATTTATAAATATAATAATTTATTGCAATTGCCTAAAATACGTTCACCACCTGCTCATTTTGAGTACCAGCATATGCTAGTCCTAATCCCATTACAGCACCAATACGAACAGTTGCATCTTCCTTGTCAATGTATTCACCTAAAAGAGCCAAGGCCTAGAAAAAAATGAGTCAGCCCATTGATTAACAAATATCATAGTCATGTAAATATAAAAGATTAGGGGATATTACAGGATCACAATCATTGGTGACGTTACAATTGACAATTCCAACGCCCAGCAATGCACCAGCAATGACATGGTTATCATTGATGTGTAAATATTTGTCAATTTGGGAAAGTCCAGCATCCACATCCCAAAGTAAGATCATGCCCTATTTCGTTAGATATAATCAGAAACATTATACAAATTTCAAAACTGCATGAAAAAGTAATGAAGGAACACATACCAGACTAGCTGCAGCACTTGTTTTCCCATGTTCTTTGTTTTTAAATAACCAGCTTCCAGTGGTGCCACTTGAGGGGTCAGATTGGACTGTCATTAATTTATCCTACATGAAAAGAATCCATAAATGAAAATCCCATCTGCATCCCATTTGAGACAAGAATATTTACCTGACCAAAACCAGCATTAACAAATGCATTCACAAATGTAGCAGCTAAATTCTGTCTGGCTGAGTCAACACTTGCACCAGCACTAGCTCGTCCATCAAGCAAGTGTGCCTGTAAAATCCCAAAAATAAAAATTTTCAACAAGAAATGAAGTATTTAATTGGAAAAAAAAACAGTTACAAGTTAACAACTATAGGATCCATGTTTCTTATCTTAAGTTCACAAATCATACTATTTTCAGCTGGATTAATAAAATAACCTCCCCAATTTTTTTATTTGCTAAGATCACAAAAATGAATCTAGTCAAAGAAAGAACTTATTGGGATCAATAATAGTGTTCCTAAGGTAGCTGGCCATGATAGCCTTTTGGGTGTAAGGTGAGATATCGGACATTTGGCCACTCAATTCTGTTTTATAGAGAAATAATAATACCTTATATATGTCCTCTGGCGATTTAGGCTCCATGACCTCAATATCACGAGCAAGGGTAAGATAGCCTTCACTTAATTTAGAGTTATTAATAATTTCTTGAGCTACTTCTCTGTCATCATCATCTGCAACCATTTCTTCATCAAGCTCAAAATTAATCCCCTGTATGAACAAAACATTGAGTAAGAAACCTCATTAAAACGTTCATCAACCTCCAAAATTAACGTGCTTGGATGTAAATTTGATAGCTGAACTTTTTCCTCACAGAATTAACGATTTATTAAAAACTCAACTGGAACTCCAGAAAATCCAAATGAAAATTTTTAATCACGAAATGAAATACAGAAACAAAAGAAACAACTCACATGACGAGCAAGTATATAACAAAATTGCTTTTTCCGCAGAAAATCATCACACGATGTAAAGAGCTGCTTCACATACTGTTGACATATAGTTGCATAGTTAGGACAATGGGCCATAGGAAAAAAAATGTTAATCTGCTATGAGTAGACAAATAATGAGTGTAATTCCAGAGGTTAAAGATTCCTCAAAATCACTTTCTCTGTTATTTGAACACAAAAGAAAATTAGTAGTTTTTTAAATGAAATAGAAAGATATAATAATATCAGGACACAGCCCAACGTATCATAAACAGATACCTGCAAGTTATCAAGGTAGAGCGCAATCTGAAGCGCATTTGGATATTCTTCAAATTTTAAATATATCATGTATGCAATATCCAAAGCTAACATGTCATCTGGTCCAGGGAGATATCTATAAAATTGAGAATGTCAAATACTTATCCAATTTCTCATAACTACATCACTGTCACAACTAGAGTGAGGAACAGCAGAATCATCATAAATGTTCAAATTAGACCCCATTGAGTCAAACCCCTCTACAACTGCCTATATATTCCAAGCAGCATACATGACTTTAATTAGGTCAAGAAAATATACTTATCAAAAGAAGAGAACAAAAAAGGTACGTCAGTCATTATTTTTATAATTTATATCTACAGAGACACAATTGACTTTAAAATAATCTCACTACACGGATAAGTCTCAGACAGTTCAAACACTAGGCTTCCATGGATTTAGAGAGGACCATGTACCATTGGTTTTGAACAATAATTGGTGCTGCAGAAACCCAACTATGACATAAAACCCCACTTTTAAGTTGTACAGCTGATCACACCAACCATTCCAAGAGAAAATACAACTATCAACTGGTAGAACTTTTAGATTATCTACAAGGAAAATTAGGGAATATCCATTTGATAAGACAAGACACTAGCCTGTTAATCTATTTGATAAGATAGGAAATATTACTCACAGATGTGCCTTAATTCAAGGAAAAAATTCAAGTAACCATTTTTCCATTCAAAAAATGCAAATGAGGTTTTTCTGGAGAAGTGAACAAAGATGTTCCACAAACCTTGCTGAACTGGTAAGGTAGATGCAGGTTCTTTTGAAATTTGTACTGTCAACGTGCTCAACTAACAGATCAAGGTCTTCGACCTGTATCAGTTTAAGACATCATTTGTAAGTGAAACCAACAAAAGGAAGATACAGGGAAGAAAAAAACACCTAAGCTAAGAAACAATTATGACATGTCTTACCTCCATTAATAGGTCAACAGCTTCAGGTTCAGCATTATGCTGTGAAATAACATATTTAGCAAATATATATTGGCGATAAGGCCACTAAAATGTACAGAAGATTTCATTTTAATTATTCAAACTGAATTTCATTTATTATGGACACAATTAATCATCTTACCCTATTACCAGGAAGACAAAATGATACCAGTCTTGAAACAATACCTTCATGTGAAAAGCAACAATTTGTTGAACAAGACCCATTAAATCATTGATGGGAGCCTCTTCACTCTGCAAAAAATGAAAATAATGAAACTAAAAGAAAAATGTGGATGCATGACACAGTACCAAGTTATATTGCAGAGCAATCAAGTTATATTGCCTAGGATAAAACATGTGAAACATAAATGAGTTATTAACCTGTCTTTGTGCATACTCTTGAGCAATTTCCCCAGCTAAATTCCTGATTGTAACCAAAAAGAAAAAATAACAAGGGTAAAACTGATTGATGATGGCTCTACAATAGAGTTCACAGATGGAAGGAGGAAGAAAAATTCGAGAGATGGGAGAAGACAGAGAAATGCAGCTAGCGGAAGCCATGAGGATATTACTGAAGAACTCATTTTTTTACGAAGGTCTAGCCCAGGACTAGCCACAGCGTCCTGACACTAAAGGTGCAATGCTAGTTCAAAAGGGACAGTGCTATAACTCTGCACGGACAATCTGTGCAAAATACAGATTGAAAGCATGATCTAACACTACAATACAGATGGATTTCATGGGCTGTTTTACAAACTGCAGCACCCAGATATTGTAACTGTTTAGTGTTTTCCGAGTGCATTTTTACTAGTTAAATATGTAGTTGTAATTTGGAACTTACATGTTGATGTGATGATTATATGCATATATGCATAGATAGGAGAGGGGTAGGTAACAGAGAGCTCTATGTAAAACTAAGTTGGTGAGGAAATCTATCGAAGGAAATCGTTGTGCTCATAAAATGTCTTTGGATAAATCGATATCAAAGTTATCAAAACTAAATAATGATCATAGCAAGCATAATTTCAGAAAATGCCTAGTTATTACCTGACATACTCGTGTCCCCAAGAACCAATATCCCCTTCAGAACCCAACAGTCTGTATCTGAGACTTTCCTGAAAGTCAACACATGAAAAAGAATTAAAGAATTATTGAATAAAAACTCCTATCAAATTAAGAAAAAGAGAAACATCGATATACCATGAATATATCTACCAAGCATCACGCTAGAAGATTTGTCAAATCATAGCAATAAAAGAGAATAAGAATCAAACAGATAATTAAAATTTTCGCACAAACCAAAGCCTAATGAAAAAGACAAGTAGAAGCCTGAGTTTTCATTTTTAAATGTAATAAACCACTCAGAAAAAAATGATCGAATAATATTAGGTACAACATTACCCGCTCTCCCTCTGCAGACATAGTCAAAGCCAAAACTGAAAGAATATCTGCAAGGCACTTCTGCAGCAACAGAAAGTTTAGTTACAAAGGAAGCAATATTAGTAATGCCAGCAATACCAGTACCTTTACATCAGAATCCTTCATTTGTTCATAATATGATTTTAAAGCAGCATAATGAGGACGAAGAAATTTAAGCGGCTTTGGAACCGATGTCATAGAGCTGGTTGAGGTTCGAATTTCTTGCCTGGCAGATTCAAAACTAAGTTTGAGGATTCATAGCTATTATGACATAACAAGTGTCACAATTGTGGAATAGCTTCTCTAACCTCATACTCTCAAGAGCAATCTTCTGTAACACAGGATCAGGGTCTTGAACTCTCTCAACATATAATTCCAATTGTTGCTTCAACGCTAAATCCTCTTCAGACTGAGCGCCGTCATAATCCGAATCAGTTACAAATAAATAAAAAGAAAAAAAACATATCCCGCACAGCGGAGAACAGTTTCAACTACATACTAGGAAGTAAACTATATATTCCCTTTCCATTGCAAGTAAATTTCAAGGAAGCGTAAATCAAAGAATGTAGCCTAATATTTAAACTACCAGATCTTCGTCCTTCTTCTCGTCCTTCTTCTTAAGGTCTTTAGCAGGAACTTTCACAGTTGCCTCGTCCCTTGGGGCGCTGCCACTAGCGCCGGCACCACCTCCGCCAGAGATTTCATTATCACGAGCCATAATCCAGCAAACTAGACCCAATTATACCCTGTAAATGGAATTAAAACAAATGACCTAGAAGAAAGACGCCAACAGCCAGAAGAAACGTAAGAGATTCAGACGAAGCTATGAAAAATGGAAATGGAGCAAAACGGATCGAAGAGGATGAAACTTGAGACCGGAGTTTATCGCGTATTAGGAGAGAGAGTAGAGGGTTTCTGCTCTTCTTTCCCCTCCAGCAAGAAAGACTGAGAGCGGAGTTGGGCTTTTGTACTTCTTTTTTCTTTCCTACGACATGTCGTTACACACATATTGTCGTTACACACCGTTGTCGTCTTTCCGCATATGTCCCGTGAATGGTCTCGTATTGCAATGAACGACTGCGTTTTGAAGATCTATGTTGAGATGATTGTGTGACATATTTGTGCTTTCCTCATTGTTACCTTTTTTAACCATTCTTCGGCTAAATCGATCGGGCCCTCTCGGAGCTGTCCCTTCTTCGCCGGAATACTTCTCTCAACGCCGACTTGATCGTCGATGAAAATACATCTTCCTAAAGCGAACACCAATTGATAACATTTACACACTATGTTCACTTCCCCAAAGTAGATGCGCGAATTACGTGTTTCAATTATCGAGGTAGTCTAGTTAGTAATGCCATGTTTTTTAATTTCTCGGCGATTGAAAAACCAGTTAGCTTCGACACCCCGAACACTACCTTAGAGATGAGATTGAATGATTTAAAAGGGTAACTTTAAAAAATCACATAAATAAAGAAAATTACATGTGATAATATGAGGTTTTTATTATATGGCTGACATATATTTAATTTTAGATAAATAAAATATATGACCTAAGTGTTCGTGCCTTCATGGGTTTAATTTACAAAAGAAAATAATAATAATAATTTTTTCATTCTAGATTAATTAGGATATCGCATTAATACTTTGTATATATTAGAGAAAAAACTAAATTCGAGCATGAATTTAAGGTAAATCGGACCTGAATTTTAGAAAAATAAATTTTATACTTCCCGGACTCATGATCAGACACATCATTCATCTGAGTGAGGGATGATCAGACACAACTTGCCTCACTCGGATGCAACTTGCGTTTCGACCTAATTTTTTTTTAATTAATTTGACTAATCAAATATTATTGGAATGATTTAAAATTTTTATCACACATTTACAACAATAAAAGACTTTAATCTAGAAGTTTTAATTTTGTTTTTTTAAACTGTACGATTTATTATAATATTTTAAATACATAAAAAACAAAATTTTGTTAAAATTACATACTTGGTTAAAAATTCTTGAAACTTGTATCATACATTTAAAACATTGTAAGACAATATTTCAAAAAGTTTCATGAAATTTCAACAATACTACGATTTAATACAAATTGTTTAATAAATGAACAAACAAATTTGGTTAAAACTATGTAAATCAATAAAAAATCACGAAATTATAAAAAAAATTATAATAAATCGTACAGTTATTCAAAAAATTTAAAAATTTATAGATTAATGTTTTTTATTGTTATAAATGCGTGGTAAAAATTTTAAGTTGTTCTGATAAGATTTAGCAAGTCAAATTAATTAAAAATAAAATTAAGAATAATTGGGTCCGGACGCAAGTTGCGCCAGAATGTTGCGTCTGAGTGAGACAAGTTGCGTCCAAGCATGCGTTCGGAAATCCCAAAAATTGTTTTTCTAAACTCATGCTCGATTTGACTTATTTACTCGAAACTCAAACTTAAAATTAATTTTTTTTTATATGTATTATAATTATTATTACTATCATTATTTAATGTGATGAATATATATAAATATTTTAAATTAGAATGAAAATGTAAAAATTGGAATAATTGGTTTTAAAAATAGTAACTCTTGCCTAGGTGACGCCGACGGTCCAGAAGGAACGAGTAATATCTCAAGCATCTCGAATCTTCCAGCCCCTTTCTCTCTCCGTCTGAGTTTCGTCAATACTACTACTGAAACGTCGGTTCCGCTCCCGATCCAATCCAGTGTCTAATTCCTTTACCGAGAGGTACGTTCGAAATCTCTCTTTGCGCTTCTATAATTTTGATGGCAGCTTGTTTGTTTGGTGTTTTACATCGATGTAGAGGAATAGTTCGTGGGAACTGGTGGGGATTTAATTTAGCTGCCAGTTTGTTTGGTCTTTCGTGGAATTGATATAGCTTTGAAAAGGATTGATGATAGTTTTGTTTTCTATGACTTAATTGGTGTTGAGTTCTGATGTTATTGGTTGTCCTACTTTGAAATGGAGTCGGTGTGAAGTAAATCTTTATAATTCCGTATATGCTGAGGTTTATTCAATTACAGGCTGTTTATGCTTGGTAATTCAATACTTTAAGACCAGAAATGGAGAAGGTATTTGGAATTTTTTTCTTTAATATTTTGTGATTGATTCTGTGCTTTGAGATCGATAGTGTAGAGTGGGCTGCTTGTAAATTGTTGTTCATCTAGAAATGCAAACCTAGCTGGGATTTATTAGTTAATACGACTGTAGGAGCTACACTCTAAGATTGGAGATGGAAAGCGGGTTTGGACAATCAACAAGCATGCCACCACAAAATTCGTCTTGTTTAAGCAATAATAGCAATGATGCAGGCGATTTTGAGTGCAATATTTGCTTTGAATTGCCTCAAGACCCCATTGTTACTCTCTGTGGACATCTCTTTTGCTGGCCTTGCTTGTACAGATGGCTGCATCATCATTCACATTCTCAAGAATGCCCAGTTTGCAAGGCTCTTGTTCAGGAAGATAAGTTGGTTCCTCTGTACGGCAGGGGCAAAACTCAGACTGATCCGAGATCGAAGTCATATCCACAGTCTGATATTCCCAATCGCCCAGCTGGTCAACGACCAGAAACTGCTCCTCTACCAATGGCAAACCAGTTCACTAATTACGGGTTTGGATTAACAGGTGGTTTTGCACCAGCATCTACTTCGAGAATTGGTAACTTCACACTGGGCACTGCTGTTGGTGGTTTGATACCTTCTTTATTTAATATCCAGTTTCATGGATTCTCTGATGCCACAGTTTATGGAACAACTTCGGGTTTTCCTTATCCTTATAATGCATATCATGGGGGCCATGCGCATGGATTTCCTCACCCGCCCAGCCAAGGACAACAAGCAGACAGCTTTTTGAAGAATCTTCTTTTCTTGATTGCTGTCTTTGTGATTCTTGCCCTCCTTTGTTGGTGAGTGGAACCAATTTCTGTAAATACTGTACCTTCCATTATGGCCGTTTCCGCTACAGGTACCTTTTGATGTTGGTGTTTCTCTTGTTTTATCGTCAAGATCTGCTATTCATCTGTCTCTTTCTCTCCTCATACATTGTAAGTTGTTAAGCTTTGAGCCTGTTATGTATCCTGCTTCTTCAAAGGAGTTGTTGACAGTGGTTACTAAAAGCAACATATTACAATTTAGAAAGAAATCTACTTAGTAATTGCCAACATTCATGATGATTCTATTAGCTAGTTGCGGTTTTTAACTTCATTATGCTCTCTATTTCAGTGCTTGGAGTTGTTTCTGGTTTGACAATTTTATTGGCCTCTTCCTTAGCCGAACACTTCATGAGTAGTTTGTTAATTTTAATGGAGTTGGTGTCTGATCTGTTGCAATTTAATCCTTTCCCATCAAATTATGAAACCTTTTTTATTCCGAAATCCGTGCCTAAAGTGATTTCAACAACCACCTGCTCCAGGTGGGTGTGTACATACACATACTGACATACTTGTTTGGTTTTTCACTGCCTCAATAAGTTCTTCTCTACCATTATAGTATCTGTAACAAAGATATTGCAGAATGATCCATCGTAGTGGCATTTTTCGAGCAGCCTTGCTCCAATCCATCAATCTCCAGTTGATTAGCTCTTGAACTTGAGTTTGTGATTTATACCGAATGCATTTGAAATTGTGTATCATAATTTCTAGGTCTTGGTGAAAATCAAAAACAAATCGAAACTTTTTGGTTCTGAATTCATAACCGAAGCTCGATAGGTTTAGCTTTAGCTGGTCTGAAGACTGGCTCGAACTTACCTGTTCTAGGTCTACTAGCAACCATAGCATTCTCATGGTCAACTACACGGGAGAAGTTATTTTGCATTTTGCATCTGTCAATCTTGAATTTCGCTTTGTCTTTAGACAAATCATGGAATGTCGATAAAGAATCTAGACTGAAGTTGTTTTAAAGCAGCTTGACACCCTTGTCTTATTTCTCCATTTTTTTGGAACCCTTTTTTTTGGAATTTCGTGTAGCGGCGAACTTCAAGTTGGGCATTAATCGTGACAAAATGATCCAACTTTTTTTGGTAATATCTATGCCATTCCAAAGGGTCACTTGGTTGATTGAAGTAGAGTCGTGACCAGCTAAAACTACTATAAGCATGCATATTAAGACGTGCTTCCCATTCATTTCTCTTCTCTACTGATATGTGTGTTTCTAACAATTTAGTTTCGATGAGCAAAAGAATACGTATAAATACGTTAGGCTGAGCGATCGAGAACTGGTCGGCGTGCTCTCTATCGTTAAATAAGTAGGTTATTTATATGCCAATAATTGAACAAAGTATCGAAAATTTAATGAACAAGGATGCTTATTGAACCGATATTATACTCCGAAATCGGACAATCATATCAAGGTTTGGATATAAAAATTACCTAGCAGGATATAAAAACATTTCCTTTTTTGGTTAAAACTGATGACTTAGTTTGAACAGAATCAAATTTTTACGAGTATTTTTCCTTATTTATATGAAATTATGAAGAGCACTCGAGACGCCATGCTTTGCTTTTTCATCATCTGAAACGAAAAAGCAAAAATAGCAGAGACTTGACCATCTTTCATCGTCATCAGTGCAGCCATGGCCCCTCACGAAGCTTCCAAGAAACTTCTGCCTACCCAACCCTAACAAAATATGAACTTCTTGGATACTTCTTAAGAGTCGTATCATGCTAATCTTGTCCTTCCGATCTATATATATTGTTCTGTAACATTCTTTTTTTAAAACAAAACAAAACAAAACCCTAGATTTGCTTCAGTTTCTTCAGCATGGAAGGATTGTCCCCAAAGATTTCAAAAAAATCTAAATGGTTTTCGGGCATGAGTCTCAGGGTTAGCTTCAGACGTTCTTCGTTTAAGTCAGCCTCCAGTATGAGCTCTTCAAGATCACTTTCTTCCAACAGGCAGCTAAGCAACAGAGAGGACGATCTCCAAGTCATATTCCGGCATTTCGACGGCGACTGCGACGGGAAAATCTCGCCAGTGGAGCTCCGGTCGTACTTCTCGTCGATAGGGGAATACATGTCCGACGAGGAGGCGACCGGGGTGATCGACGATCATGATTCAGACGGAGATAGACTGCTGGACTTTGAAGATTTTAGGAAGATAATGAAGACAGAAGGAGGAGACGACGAAGAAGAAGAGGACTTGAAGAAAGCTTTTGAGATGTTCGAGATGGAGAAAGGGTCGGGTTTAATAACTCCAAAAGGGTTGCAGAGAATGTTTTCGAAGCTCGGAGATCCGAAATCCATGGAGGAATGTTCGTTTATGATTGGAGTATTTGACATGGATGGCAATGGAGCTCTTGACTTCGATGAGTTCTATCAAATGATGGCGTCTTAAAGCTTCTGCTGTCTGCAAATACAAAGTATACGTTGGACAATAAATGGAACAAAGACAATCTTAAAGTTTGTCTGAGCTTTAATTATTCCATACTTTCTTCAATAGTTGAATGTCTTGTCATTGTTATTCATAACATAATGTTATTTCCCTTCAAACTTCCTTGGATTTCTAGGTGAGTTTTATGTCCATTTTTTGGAGTAAATATCACGTTTGTCATATTTATTTTTTAAAACTAATCATCTGTAACGGGCTCAGTTGAACATTGCAAAAAATAAAAGTCTGGATCATCTTTAACAGAAACTTCACCTCAGTTGAACATTGCCGACAGAACCTAAATTATCAAACAAGGAGCTTGATTCAAACCTAACTTGTCAGTAAGAACTAAAGCTATCAATGTGATCTTCAAGAATTAACTTGAAGAAGATCGAGTTCTTCACAAATAATCAAAGAGAAAATTTTATCTGACACACTCAATTTGATTTATCATAAAGTTGTTCCCTAAAATAATAGTCTTTTGTCATTAAATAGGCCAAACACTTAATCTAAAACAAGAAACCAAATTAATTATGAAAATTAAATAAAAAACTACTAAACTATAAGATATCAAATCTCTAGGTTGTTACAATACCAAATCAACATTTAAACAAGATTTTGAGTCAATTTCGTTGGATAAAATCTTGTTTAAACTTGAATTGACAAGATTCTGTCGATTAAGATCTCTTGAATTAGAATTCATTCAAAAAATTGGATATGATCTTCAAACTCCTTTTGCTTTAGCTTGATTATCTTCAATCTTCAACACATTTAACATCTTCAAATCAACATCCTCCGGGACTCTTTCTCTTGGAAATCTACAATTAATCCATTTAAGGCTTCACACATCTTCTTATATTTGGATGATTGAGCCATTGATATCTTCAATGATGTCTTTTTAATTGGGCATGCCCTTGCTTTCTCCATGAGTATTATTACTTGACTTCTTGATCAAGATCCATCTTCGAACCTCCTTCATCATAAAAAGATATGTCATTAACATTGAATGTCACATTCACATGATCATATTCACTTTGCTAATCAATTTTGTAAGTATTATCATTAATTCGCTCCAACACTTGAAAAAGACTATCTACTCGAGGTTGCAATTTATTTTTTCTTTTAAGTGAATTCAAACACGGTCTACTAGTTCAAATATTAGTTTGGTTCGACTTTGTTTGCTTTCTGCGCATATTGCTAATTCTTTTTCTCTATATTTTTCTTTATCTTTATAGGCAAATCACTAACAAAATTTGCATTTTTCTTAGATTTTTCTTTTTTATAAAAAAAAAATATGATCTAATTTAGCATGAACATTCAAAACCAGATGAAACTACATTTATCTTATTATTTATTTTTTAAAATTTGACTCTTCAAGTTCTTATGAGTTAAGAAAAAAACTTTTATGTACATAAGTGATTATATTGAGAAAATATGTTTGGTCATATGAATAAAATCGGTCTCACTGAAAGAGAGTGTCACTCATGTGCCGCATACAAGATACAATGATGAAGTATGCACGGGCATAGCTCAGTTGGCTCAGAAATGATAGATCAGATACAATAGTCTAGGTTCGACGTCTGCGTTGTCCTAGTTTGAGAGTTGTTACCCTCAATGTTGGGGTAGCTCCTTGGGATATCAGTTAAAGGTCTCTTATTTCTGGGCTGCTGAGTTACTGTGATTTAACATCCTCACAAACTGTCGGGCCGAGGTGTGAGGAATTTAACAGCGATTTCGCTTTTGGGTACTTACGAAGTTTGATTGATGAAGTTTGACTGCTTAACGTCTCATAGAAAAAACTAGCAAAATACGTTGGATACTCGTAACGAGAAAATACGTTGAATCAGCCTGCGAAGCCGCTTTCCCGTTCGGCCAGTCCGACGACCTAGATCTGGGTTGGATTAGATCGGTCAGGTATGAGGTCAGTCGGTAAGGTCGATCGGTCGAGTCAGGCGACGCCGGCTACCTTTCTGGCCATGGTTTCCTCCTATTTAGAACAACAAGACGAGTCCAAATCAACTAGGAATCTACAGAAAAATCAGAGTAATCGAGTTGAAATTTCAACCCCTAAACTGTGTGGGTTTTTCCCCAAATCCGAACGAAAAGTTCGGCTAACCTTGGCAATGCTGGTATCAGCGAGTTGCTCTCGTCGAGACAAGCATTTTGACGCCAAAAACTTATTGATCGGAAGTCGAACAACAGCAACAATGAGTTCGTTTAATTTTTAAAACCATTTATCAATCCTTTATCATTGACCACTTCTTTTAATTGTATTAACGTTTTTTTTTCTCGATGATTACTGTTCAGTATTCACAAAGAACCCAAGATTTAAATAAGAATGTTCAATTGCCTGATTTACGTGATTGACTTTCTGCAAAATCTTGACTTCACAGCTAAGATCTGTCCATTAAGGAGGGCCCTGTATACAAATCCTCCGATTCTGCAACTCTCGTTAAAGTTCATCGTAGCCTCAAAAATTGTCTCACTTTCATACAAAACAGGCTTTCCGAGAGAAACCGAAACGACTGAAAGTAACTTATCTTGCATTGTTTTAGGCTTCAAGATTTGATTCTCAGGATCTTCATTGACTCCATCAGAAATTTCCAATAAAGAATCCTTCCATTTCAACGAGTTATTTTTCATAAATGATCGACGAAAACAGATCAACCCAATAACAACAGCTAAAATCAAAACAGACCCTCCAAAGCTTCCTGCGTAGATCATAATCCATCTTTTCCCGGGAAAGAAAAGGACTGAGAAAGATCCAGTAAAGCCGAAATGGGGATCATAACAGGAAGGTACACAGAAGAATCCATGGTTTGATACTTATTTTCATCAAGAATATCAAATGGAGAAGAATTAAACTTGTGACTCACTTGCAGGACATCATCTATGGGCTGCCATACATAAGTAATCAGATAATTAATGCCATTACCCTTGTCCTTCTGTGAAGGACTTTTACAGAACAAAGGAAAAATCACTTCATCCTGGACGTGGATCAAATTCGGTTGGAGGGTTAGATTCAAATCCTCGACTAATTGCCATATCGTAAGATTTTCGAGCATAGTCGTCGAAATGATGTAGTAATTCTCGCCCAAGTTTTTGATCCCGTGTGTGAGATTGGTGAAGAAATGGTTTTTCGTGCAGCCACAAATGACCGGTATGAGCAGAAGCTGGTGCAGAAAGAGAGGACGATCGACCGACCCTAAGTTACTAGCCTTAGCAATCTCTGAACTATTGACTCCGAACAAATGGGATAGATTTTCCAAATTCAAAAAATCAGGCGACTGGACGGAATACGAGACGTAAGCGTCGCACAAAGAGTTCGGGCTGGAATCGGACGCGCAGGTGAAGTTAGTGCTCAAGTAAGGCGGCTCAGCCAGGGAACGGGAAGCCAAAGAAAAGAAGAGGTAGAGAAAGGGAGGAGGAAGTGAGAAGAGTCTGCCACTGTTGAAGAGTTTGGAAATGGGAGAGAGATTACTAGTATAAAATGAAGAGTGATCTAAGTTGATATGATATTGGGAGGGACGCATTTGGAACCACAATGAATATTCAGAATTATTTAATCAAAACTATATAATAAAATCAGTCAGCCAACAAAACTTCTGAGCAGAAGCTGGAGCTTAAATCAGGCCAGAAACAGTCATTAATGGAGCAAGAAATTAGCTCTCAAGAAGTAACATGAAATCAGTCATTGTTACAGCAATCAAGAAACATTTACATGCTTATTTTGTTCAGTGGCATCAACTAACAAGGTTGGTCTGATATAAATAGTAATGAAAAATCTATAAGAAAAGTCAAAAAGGAAAAGTACCAGTCATCTTAATGTGATCGAGGGTCCTCCTGAGACCATAATTGGCCACAGCCTTATCGCCTATCCTAAATCCATCTCCATATGCAGATGATGAATCAGACTCTATTTGGTGTTTGAAATACTCACATAGTTTCTTCTCCGGCTCTGATCGAACCCCCTTTTTCGCAGCAACTTGAACTGAAGATGAAGAAGGTGATGACGACGAGGGTGATGACGACGATGGCACATCGTTCCCAGGGGTGGCATACATCTCCGAGTCTAGCCACATATGAGCCAACACTTGGCAAATACCTTCTTCGACCTCGGGACTTAAGTTGGGATAACCTATCACGTAGATTCGACTAACAAGTTATCCAAAATAGCTCGAGTGCAAAACGATAAAGGTCACATACTTGGATGGCATGCTGATTCAATGATACAATCACAAATTTAATTTTCTTTTTCAATTTTCTTTTTTAATGAGAACAAAATTGTTTTTCATTAGCCAGTGTTGCGGTCATGTGGATTGGACTTGTAACTTTTCCTTGATGCTAAGTTTATCATGTATAAAAAAGGAATATCACAAAAAATGTACCTTTGAGCCTTAACCATGCATGCATCATCTCATGAGCCAAAATCGATCCGGTCAATAACCTGTAGTTAAACTCTTTTGTCATACCACATTTTTTTCAAGCTTAAAAATGTAGAAGCTTCGAGATTTCAAAAAGTTACAGTACATTAAAGTTACACACAGTTTATCAGATACAAGCATGAAGAAGATGTAAGCTAGCTAAAATCATTGTTTATCAAACGTAAATGAATTCTATGTTCAAAAGTGCTGTATATATAAGCTAGTCAAAATCAGACAAACTCCAAAGCATATTTTTCATTGTGCTCAATCCGAAACATGGCCATATGAGAAGTAATAAATTCTTAGAAGAGCTAATATAGAAATTTGACCTTGGAAGCCCGTATAAAACAAGAATCGCCGTAACTTCACATTTACGGATCAACCGACATGGCTCTGTAAACATGTCTAAGATTCTGTGACCTGCCCCAATCCTTGGTCTCCTTGATATCTGGCATATATATAAATATATTTAAAATAAAAAGAAACAATTCAGTCTAAACAAGCTTACAAATCAATGGACTCCTTTTAAAGTTAAAAATCAGCTAAAATTCATTTTGAGTCAATAAACAAAATCATAAGCTTTCAGAAAGTGGTAAAAAAAATCCATGTCTCCAAGAAGAAATCCCGTGTTAAATTCCAAGAAGAAATAGCGAGTTTAATTCAACAAAAAGATATTCTTACAGTGGCAATGGTCTGTTCTTCGGACAAGCAGAGTCCTCTAGTTTCGGGCATGTGATGATGACCCTTTTCATGAAACAAACGAAATGAGCTATGATTCAGAAAAGAAAAATCGAAGATTGAGAAATTAGACATGGGTTTTACATTTTTTTCACCCTCAAGTGCTTCATTTAATGCTTGTCTTTCAACCAAGAGCATTGGAATCTGTTGTTCCACCTTCATATTCAAGCCCTCATAAAAATCTTGAATTTCAAGGTATAGAGGTTGACACTCAAAAGTATCCATGATTGAAGAATCAAAACACTCTAAACATAGCTTTCTGCCATCATCAAGAATCAGATAGTTTGTGTCCCTTGGCTGCATTGATTGAAATAATAGAAACAAAAATAAATTAATTGTATCATGGTATGAATTAGAATAACATTTTCAACAAATACCTCCATTCTTTCACAACTACAACATCGAGGAGTTCCATCTCGTTCATGAGAGGGGCAGTACTTCTGCTGCCAAAATGGATGTGCTCTATATTCAACTAAGCCACCAGAATTTGTAGGGATCTATGCCAAACGAAAATTTTGAGTTTGAGATTAGAACATAATACATAAAAGTATGCGAGCACTTTATAAAGTCTTGTATTATAACATACTGAATAGAATGATATTTCAAAACCCAATATCTACAAACTATTCAAACCGTCAAAAAAAATTCCTGCTATAAGAATGTAGCCAAATACTGTCTCAGCATCAACTTTGACTATTTTTGACACAAGAATATATAATGGATGATTTCAGGAGAGCAATCAAGGTGAAATAGACATTTTCAATGGATAGAGGGTAAAGTAGATTATTAATTAATTATTTTTATACAGTTCTTTTCTGAATCTAGAGGTTCTGGTTAACAAAATTTGGGTATTCATTACTAAGCTCTAACTCACGATTGTGTTAACACTATGTTGATAGTTGACTATTTAATGTTTTATCCCTATAATTGATTCTCTTCCCCAAGTTTTTGTACATTGAACAAAGAATAGAAAAGGATATATTTTCTTTTGTGCACCTAAAACAACTACATAGTGATACACATATTAGATTGGGAGGAGAGAATTTGGTAGGGAAACAATACAGCTACTAAGAAACTGAAACAGCAAATAGTTTATTAAGTCTTAGATAATGAATAAAGAATATTTGACCTACATGGAGTCCATATCTCTCTATGACTAACTAAATTTTTACAGATTAGGAAAAAGTAAAAGCTGGGATCTTTCCATTAATTAAGCATGTTGTTCCTAACAATTCTTCTGCTGAGGTGAATAAATATATCACATTTCAAGTTTGTAAGTCAGAGTGAGATACCAATAGGAACTTTTATAAGGACATGAATTCAAAGTTGTTTCGTTAGTGATGAATAACTTTGAATATTCTAGTTTCATTTCTTTGATGAAGCGTCTATCAATCTCAAAGTATTAGTTCTATGGTGTCAAATCTTGTGTTAGATTGATCTGTCTTATTGTCAGTTTAAATGATGGTAACCCTTCTATTACTACATTAGCTGCTCTAGAGTCTTTCTAATCCATGGAACCCGATATGTTTCTTACTATACTTTTGCATTCAACTTTACGCAACTTCTTGTGTTTTGCACTGAACTTCAAGTCTAATGGGTGGCATTCATGTAAGATGATTTAAATGTACATGTCCTCTATATTGAATGCAAGATCCATTGCCGAGTTTCTTGGATAAAAAAGGATTGTTCGATCAGAATATCATTAATTTATCTATTTCTTAGTTTATGAAAAATTCAAAGCTTACAAAGATTTAAAGTGGATTAATAAAACGTCAGATAGCCCACATGTGTGACATAGATGCAGAATAGATCATTCGAATTAAACTTTGCAGCATAAGGTCCACTGAGAGGTTCTTTGGGAGTCAGTATAATGAAATTCTGGAAATTATGAAAATAAAAACTCACAAAGTTCTTGCAAACATCACATCGGGGATGATGTTTCTCTTTGTAGCACGATTTATGATAAGGGCGATTGCCAGACACGGAAAACTGTTAATAAGAATGAGAAAGATTAACAAGTACAATTGTAAATACAAACAATGATTATAATTCCTTTTAGCTAAAGGTAAACCAACCAATGATTATTTTTCTTTTAGAACCTCTCGAACTAGTTTCGAGCAAAAACTGAGGAATTAATAGATTGGTGGAAATATCTACCTCATAATCAGTGATTTGCTGGTTGCAAGCATGACAACGAAAACATTCTGGATGCCAAACAGCATCCATACAATTTAAAAATCGTCCATTACTAATTCCGGTGTTGCAACCAGCACAAATTCTACAAATTAACTTCGTTAGCTGAAGAAAAATTATAATAATAAGCTAATATAACATATTGTGACACACGCAACTATAGGGAGGTAACACTAAAAATATAGCATGTTTTCAGGATTGTCAAGGACTAAAAGTTGTAAATATATATTATGGTCAACCTCAGATGGTAAAAGAAAATTATGACAAAAAGACAATATTTAAAATATAATCCCCAATGCTCACAGTTTCATTCGTTTTGTTAAACAAACTTTCAGCAAACTAAGAAGTATCTGGCTTTGCAAGCTAACATTGCAAACCAGTGCTCTAAGGGATAGTTCATGTCAATTGAGACTTAATCAAGGACCAGCTCCATATTTACCTGTTTCCAGCTGGAAAGAAAGGATATGGCTGGAAAAAGTTTCCAGAATTGTATCTAGGAGGAGACACGTTTAAGATTTCTTGACGTGCCTTTGCAAGCTGTTCATCTTCTTCTAGTTGAACTCTTGCAACTGGCTCATCTTCATCTGATTCTTCAGAAACTATATCATGGATTAAAGACAAAAGGACAACATCTGAGTTCAGAGCAAACTGCTTTATATTATTCGCTTGAATGCAGAATTTGTTGAAGATAACTTTAAGTATGTCAAATTATGCAATCTATTTAATAGACCTCTCCAAATAAAGTTAGACAGGCATTTCGAAAAGTTGCAAAATTTTGCAGAACGAGGGATCTGAATGATCACTAGCTGATTCTCGTCAGAAAAAAAACTGGCTATGATGTAAAAAGGAATAGGAATTTGAGCCATTCTCTTTACAGCATATATAAACACATTTGATGTTTTTTCACCCATTCAAGGCTTATTCGTTTTAGCTATTTGATGGTTATAACTATAGTAAAACAAAAAAAAAAGTAATGTGCATAGAGATCAAAATTGGAAAAAAATGTGTTTATCAATGAACCAAAAGCTGTATATGAGACTAAAGCAATTAAGGTTTGTTACATCAAGGTATAACTGAACACACCATGCTTAAGGAAGTTTTTTTAAAACATTTATTACTTTGATTTAAGTACCTCCAACAAGTAATGACAAAATATATATGAAGGATCTCACAGATAGAATCCTAATTAAACAGAATACAAAGTAGTGAATGCTCCACATAAATGCTTCCAAATCCAAACTTACTTATCACTTTTTTCCCTTTTTGATCTACTTCTGCAACTGCCCCTTTTGGATCTTCTTCTGCTGATGCACTTTTTTTATCTTCTTCTGGTAGGGACCCTTTATTAACTTCTTCCTCCATGCCTTTTTCATCCTCTTCTGCAAGGGATAGTGCAATCGCATAGTCAATTTCTCCTTGATCAAATTCTTCTAATTCCTCCTGCAATTGTGTTTTCCATGGGCGCATCATGAGTTCAGCGAAAAATATTCAAGAAAATAGATTTTTTTCATAAGCGACGCCCCCTCTTTTGTAGTAAATATTTCGAATGTCCATAAAAATAAATAGATTGGGTTGATTGCGATGAATTGAAGAATATGATAACTTACCACAGCATGACGAGGTTCCTCAAAAATTTCCTCGGCTTCATATGTGCTATGATATTGTCCTTCTGAGATTTTGTGGCTAGAACCTTTAAGAATTTTAGTTAGCCAACCCATGATATAAATGTTCCTTCTGGGGTTTGCCTTTTCCCTGATCGAGTTGATAAGTTCAGTCAAAGGAATTATATGGTCGGAAATAAAGTAATTTTACATGTTCAAAACATCGACTCTTAATTCAATATCGTCCCACTAGTTACAAGCAATGCTAGTTTGAATTTCCATTCATGAACATATCAGATTTCTAAAATAGAAATATAAAAAATGAACCATAATGATATTTTCCGTAGGTAATACTGAATCCATAATGAAAACCAATCACGACGTAAGTATATGTCTACTCAACTATGTGCCTTGTGATTCAAACAATAAGGGACCTGTCTTAAAACTAAGAAGATATGCACTATGTAATGTTTCTGAGAAAAAAAACAGCCAAAAAAAAACATTGAGGATTACAATTTTTAATTCAACGAACAATATATAAAAGATGCAATCTAAGATGAAAACGAGTTGAGGATAGCACGATTTACAGCATTTTTCTAAAATTGTACGAACCGCTTCAAGTCTTAAATTTCTCAAAGCAACTTTGACCCTCAAAAGGATAATCGATCTAAAATCAGCACCCCAGAAGTCGTAGTAACATAGTCACTATCAATGAATGATCAAACAGATGTAAAAAAAAATTAGAGTGCGTAGATAAACAAATTAAGAGTCTATTAGATAGGCAAAAACAAAAGAAAAAAATTCTACCAACAAGAGGCTAATAATCTTCGCCGACAGTAGAATATGCTAAATCCCAGATCAGACAAAATTTTGAAACACCAAATTCATAATTGAACAGGCGATTGAAGAACGCAATAGATACTTCTATCATATCCTGCAACAGCTACAATCCTGAAAAACAACAACTTTTTTTATGAACAGCCACAGAGACATGGGAAAACATCGATGTAAAAGAAAAGATATGATGTAATCGTGAAAAAAGAAAAACGAGTACTTGGATTCTACGCCACCGAAGGTAAAGTGCGATTAAAAAAGACAGAGAAAAGGGCGGGCAAGCTTAAAGTTTTCATTGGGGCATTTGATCAAACAATTCGCCGGCCAGCAACCTTCCTAAAAATCCACCAAAAAGATTAACAGAAGATAGGAGGAATCAGGCAGAGTTGGTGGGTTAGCTTGAATTTCGACGTTCTTCTTTTCTCTTCTGGAGGTGGGTCCTGCCCATATCCCGCTAAACGTCAAACGCCCCTCCTCTAAACCTTTCGGGTTGACAAAATGGCAGCAGAAAGGGAGAGAGTGGAAGGATTTTATCTTTCCATTTGACTGTAACAGTGACACTGCCGGGACACTAGCCTCACATGTCAAGAAGAAGAAGAAGATAGGCTGGATATTCATTCTTCTCTCTGGTATTTACTTCCACACAGCTTCCTCCAATCCATTGATGGAGTTCAGTTGCCGGGTTCCACGTAAAATGGAAAGAAGATCAACCCAAAATCAATCCAAGTCTTGTAATTGGATTGGTGTTCTATACTTCTCAAAGTTTTTGGAATTATTCACCTAATTTTCACTAAAAGAGAGCGTGTAAGGTGACTTGGATCATAACTTACAATATAATTTTTACTTAGTTAATGCATTGATTAATATTAAAACTCAACTCCTATTTCTTTCATTGACCTCGTGCATGTGCATCTATAAATATTTATACACAAAAATGAAGAGACCCCAAAAGTCTTGGACTCTAATAGTTTCTGCCAAACTTTACAATATAGAGATTGATAACGATTTCTCAACCACACCCTTTTTTGCACCAAAATTATTATCATTTTTCTCGTTACAACTAAAAAAGAAGGCTTAATAGGAATAGTGAAATGAAATATAATGGTAATAAAAAATTAAAGGCTACAAATTAACGAAATATTAAAAATAAAACATAGTATTGCGTATTGTCAATGATCTTTAACCTCAGACGTGTAAATTGTCCATTGATATATGAAAAAAATCGACTGTAATCTTATTGCTAGTTGATTTGACCGTTAACACTACAAATATTCAAGCAAGTTAATGTAAGTGTTGCCTTTGTGATTAAATAGAGTAACAATGGAGCTTACATTGTCTTAGAATTTTATTTCATCTTTTAAAAACCTCGTACGGGAAGAAATATAAGTGAGTGATTGGACATATCTTTTGATCGAGCGTAGATTAAAATTAAAAAATTTGTAAATGATAAAAACTATAGCATGGATTAAGTACACCAACCTTAATGAGATGATAGATTGGGTACAAGAGTCTTGGTTCAACGTCTGCGTTGTCCTAGTGTGTAAGTTGTTACCTCAAATGTTGAGGTAGCTTATTGAGATATCATGTAAAGACCTCTTATCTCTGAACCGCTGAGTCATCGTGATTTAACCTCTTCACAAACTGTCGGGTCGGGGTGTGAGTGTTGTGAAATTCAACCCGAATATCCACCTGAATATTATTTCTTTAACCACCAAAAAAACGTGGAGAGTATTGATCAGGTTAATTCTCAGGAAACCGCTCTTGGCAATTTCCTAGACAGAATTACATTTCCAAGTATGTTCCCATGTAAGAGAGATGAGTCATGAACAGACCACTTAAATACCAAGTCTTGCCTTAGCCATAACTACTTACACAGTACAATTACACCACTAACCAGATAGCATAAGAAACGATAACATATGTGATCCGAAAAATACCATGAATATTTTTTCGCTCCGTAAAAATATAACAGTCAAGAAGTAAAGGAAATAATGTAAAAAATGCACACCGAGAATTTTACGTGGAAACCCAAATCGGGAAAAAACCACGGGGACCGAGTCCANACCACGAGGACCGAGTCTAGAAAGATGTCACTATGAAAAATAGAATTTACAATATTTTTCTAGAATCAAATATTGTAGAAAATATTTACTAAGAGAAATCACCACTCTTAGAACTCACAATGTGCACAAAAGCACCACACCTATTTTTCTCTGACACTCTTTCTTTTCTCTCCCTCCAAAATTCTCTCTCTACTTCGAATGTTTTCCGATACGATTGTCGGAATGAAGATTGAGAGATGGTGAGAATGATTCTCAAACCTCTATTTATAGAGATTTCACGAAATGTGAAATCATTAAATGAAGGCAGGCGAAGGCGAGCAGAGGCGGGCAAAGGCGGGCGCAGCATGCGCGTTAGGCGCCGATAATGGAGACCTTATAGGTCTCCATTAAATGACGTGTGCCCCCGTTCATAAATGAGGAACCTCACAGTGAGGGCCCTTGGAGCGAGGGATTTTCTTTTTGGGTACAAGTACATCACCCTTAAAGCAACCTTAAAGTACCGTATTGGGTGAAAATGTTTTGGTGTAGAAAAATTGTAACGCTTGGACATCATTTGTTGGTAAGGGCACTCCTTCAACCCATTTTGAAACGTAATCCACAAGCAGCAATATGTATTGATTTTCGGAGGATGAAGGGAATGGCCCGATAAAATCGATCGCCAAAACATCAAAGAGTTATATTTCTAAAATGTTTATGAGAGGAGAAAGTTCCGTCTAGGGTTGCTGGAGAAACCTCGTTGATGCTTTCACAGTGGATGTAGGACACCTATTTGAACCACGTCTTCTAGCGATACACAAAGTTAATAATTCAATTGGATGTTA
>QAOC01050055.1:6062-23331 GCA_003255005.1 Begonia fuchsioides | reverse complement strand
AAGTTAAAAGTTCTCCTAAGACAAAAAAAAAGGAGCTTCCCTATTCTACTCTACAGGTGGTGAAGAGGTGGGTGAGTCAAGTACAATGGTGCCTGCAGTAGATGGAGGCCCAATTATAAATGGAGTAGGTAGCACAACTGTGCCAGGAGAGGATAATGGTATTGTAGCAACGACAGGAGTAGTAATTTCCACCTCCATAGGAGCAACTACCAGAGTATTCGCTGAGGAGAGAGCTGGAGATTGAGCAGGAGAGTGAAATGGCAAAGGAATTGGCGAGGGATCTTGAGCACGATCAAAAGGTCCAAACATACTAGGCCTCAAGGAAGATCCATACCATTGATAGTACCACCTATGAAGGTTGTCCTGAAGAAAATCAACCTTACCATGAAGTTCGGAATTGGATGCGGCAAGGGAATCTACTGTCCTTTGAAGAGTACCATTATAGTGGACAAGAGACTCTACTGTGGAAGCTAAGCTTGAGATCTATCCCGTGAGAAAATTAAAATGTTCTTCCATCAAGGAAGTAATGCGATGTGAGCGAGAAGAGGATCTATGCTAGGGATGTACATCAGCATCATCACCGGTCTTTGTAGGGTCTTCACGAGCAGGAGGATCAGCTATGACCACTTTGTATTGTCAGATCTGATGTGCTCGAGAACCCCCACCCACCGGAAGGCATGGTGACCGGCAGCCGTGCAAGGCGGGTTTCTAATTTGTTTGTTGATTTTGCAGGGAAAATATTACCTCCAAGAGGCCTCTTAGATGCTCCCACTTCTATTGACAAAGAGCTCCCCAAACATTGCCTACAATGGGAGCATGAAGTGAGGGTGACAACCACCGGCCATTTGTCTTTTTGATGTAAGTTTGGAGGGTATGAAACTCTTCCCTCACGTATTTTGTCAGCAGAAAATGTTTGTTAAAAAAAACTTGAAGCTTGAAGCTCCATTTTCTCTCTCGGCGGTTTGTCCAAATCTGTGAGTAATATCTAGTTTGAGTGATCTCCAAGGGTGGTGAAGTTGTGCTAGCAGCCTCCAGCCTTTCTCCGGCATTCCTCCATCTTGCATGGACTTAGGTTAATTCTGGAATTCCCATAGCTTTTATCCATAACTGGCCATTTGGCCATTTGTGTCTGTTTGTTGCAAATCTGTCCACCCGAGAACCCTCAAAGGACCTCAACTTGTGTTCCGTGCCCATTTTTGTTTCACTCGTGCGGTGCAGCCCATTTTTTATTGAGATCTTTCTCTCTTCTTGTGTAAAGTTTTCCCTTAAATTTCGTGTGCACATCTCTTCCAATCGAGAGTTGTGCATTAATCAACCTACCCCATTTCCAGCAATAGTGGGCACTATTTTGGGGTTTGACTGTACACTGAAAAGTGTCCCCGTGCCAACTTAAAATCCCCACGTGCGTTTGGTCTGAAATTTTGGACTAGATTGAGTTTAATACTTGAACTTAATGTCCCCTAAGTTTTGGACTTAAAAACCCGTATGCAATTGAAGTTGTGATAGAGCCAACACCATCCCTTGTTTCTTTGTTTTTCCTCTCGGGTTGGCCTTTGGCCGTGGCTGTTTATTCCTCTCCTTTCCCGAACACCTCAACCACTCTTAGAGCGTGTCATCTGGTCTCAGAGTGCAGCTCTTCCTTCCCTCTTTCCTTACTAGTAAGCCGTCAATTCCTTTATCTTTAATGGCACATAAAAGTGGTTGCATGACCACTAGGAGTGGAGCGGTTTTGCGACCAAGCCGAGACCTCCCTTCAACGAGTGAACCACCTCCACCGCTAGTTTCATCCCAAGAACGTGAGCCCGATTTTGAAAGCCAAATAGATGGCATTAACAGAAGATTGGACATGCTATTACAAATCCTCCTAGGCCGCCTCCCCCGGTTACTCCTGGAAGAAGAGCCGGAGGTGCCCGAGGCTGGTTGTACGACGTGGAAGATTCGGAGGATGAATTTGAACCACGGGATAGCAGCCCCGTGAGGATGACTTGCCGCATTTAAAGGTGTGCATTCCACCTTTCAATGGTTCTTGTGATGGAGATTCATTTCTGACTTGGGTAGATAAGGTGGATAAGGTTTTTGAGTGCTATAACTATTGAGAGACGTCTAAATTACAATTAGTGGTCTTGGAACTTCACGGTTATGCGAGCTTATGGTGGGAAAGCTTGAGATCTCAAAGGAGTCATGACCGTGAGGAGGAAATAAGCACTTGGAGGGCCATGAAATTGATTATGAAAAGGAGGTTTGTACCTAGTCATTATAGACAAGAATTGTTCTTTCAACTCCAAAATTTGATGCAAGGAAGCCTCTCGGTGGAAGAGTATTTGATGGAGTTTGAAACCTTATGAATCCGTTGTGATCTTGAAGAACCAAAGGAACAAATCCTAGCAAGGTTTCTAAGAGGGCTGCATAAGGACATTGGTGATGTGGTGGAGCTGCAAATCGTGGACTCCTTGGATGCAGCCATTCAATTGGCCCTACGGGTGGAAAGACAAAACAAGAAAAAGGGCAAGAAAAGTATCCTGCGGCCAGCTCCGGTTTTCAATACCCCTTACAAGCCACCTCCAAGGTAGGAAGACAAGACTTATCAACCAAAGCTGTGGACACAAAAGAAGGACATTGTTCCTAAGACGACTGAAGATGCTAATAAGCCACGGTCAAGAGAGATAAAGTGCTTTAAATGTCTTGGATTAGGACATATTGCTGCTCAATGTCCTAATAAGAGAGTGATGGCGCTTATTGAAAGTAGTGGAGAGATTGTAAGTGAAGATGAACCTATGGAGGAAGAGGGAGAATTAGTGCCTGAGCCGATGGATGAAATATGCCGAGCACAAGAGGCCCCCCTCCTAATGGTGATTGGAAGAACCCTCACTACAAACGGTCGACCAGATTCTATCCAAAGAGAGAACATATTTCACAGCCGGTGCTTGATCCAAGATAAAGTATGCTCCTTAATCATTGATGGTGGAAGTTGTACAAATGTAGCCTCCACCGAGCTTGTCAAAAAATTGGGGCTTAAAATCAAGGATCATCCCACTCCTTATAGGCTCTGATGGTTGAATGATGAAGGAGACCTTAAGGTGACTAAGAGCACAAGAGTGGAGTTCTCAATTGGAAGTTACAAGGATGCTGCGTTTTGTCATATATTACCTATGGATGCAAGCCACATTCTTCTCGGGAAACCATGGAAATTTGATCGGCACGCCATGCATAATGGTCTATCCAATGAATACTCATTCAAGTGGGAAAACCGAAACATCAAGCTTACACCACTAGCACCCGAAGACATTGCTAGAGATGAGAAGTTGAGAAGGGAGAACTCTTCCAACAAAGTCTTATTCATTACCAAAAGGGAGCTCTCTCGGGTGATACTCCAAGAAGAACCGATTATTTTGATCTTATTCCGGGAAAGAATTGAAGAAATAGGAGGAGCTCCAGAGGAAGTTCTAGCACTCATTGAGGAGTATGGAGACGTGTTCCCCTAGGAGCTACTGATTGGCTTACCTCCTATCTGGGGGATTTAGCATCGAATTGACCTCCAACCGGGTGTGGTGCTTACCAACCGACCAGCATATAGGATGAATCCCAAAGAAGCCAAGGAGCTTAACAAGCATGTGCAAGAGCTCATGGAGAAGGGCTATATCTGGGAGTCACTCAGCCCTTGTGCGGTGCCGACTCTTTGGGTACCAAAGAAGGATGGCTCATCCCGAATGAGTGTTGATAGCCGAGCAATCAACCACATTACTATTAAGTACCGGTTTCCAATACCACAGCTTGAGGACCTTTTGGATGAGCTTAGTGGGGCAGCATTCTTCTCAAAGATTGATCTAAAAAGTGGTTATCATCAAATACGGATCCATGAAGGGGATGAGTGGAAAACATCTTTCAAAACAAAATATGGCTTATATGAATGGTTAGTCATGCCATTTGGGCTATCTAATGCCCTGAGTACTTTTATGCGATTGATGAATCATGTATTGAAAGATTACTTGGGAAAATTTGTGATAGTTTACTTTGATGACATATTGGTTTATAGTGGAGATTATTTGGAGCATTTGGCACACCTTCGGTCATTGTTTGAAACACTTAGAAGTGCACGATTGTTTGGTAACTTGAAGAAGTGTTCTTTTGTCCAAGAAAAAGGTGCACTTTCTGGGGTTTATACTTTCTAAGGAAGGAATGGAAGTAGACCAAAGCAAGATTGAAGCAATTCGGGAAAGGCCAATCCCAAAATGTGTCTCGAACATTAGGAGCTTTCATTGTTTGACTTTATTCTATAGAAAGTTTATAAAGGGATTTAGCACCATTGTGACCCCTCTCACGGATTGCACCAAAAAGGGGAAGGACTTTGAATGGACCCTGGAATGTCAGCAAAGTTTCAATCGGATCAAGGAAGAACTATGCAATGCTCCCCTCCTTATGCTCCCGAACTTCAATAAGGTATTTGAAATTGATTGTGATGTTTTGGGTTTACGAATAGGGGCTGTGTTAGCACAATAAGGAAGGCCTGTAGCTTACTTTAGTGAAAAGCTAAAAGGGGAAGCCTTGAATTACTCTACTTATGACAAAGAGATGTATGCTTTGGTGAGAACAATTGAAGTGTGGCAGCATTACCTCCTTCCTAAAGAGTTTATTATACACACCGACCATCAAGCCTTGAAGCATATTAGAAGCCAAGGAAAACTCAGCAAGAGACATGCAAAGTGAGTGGAGTTTCTTGAAAGGTTTCCATATATCATCAAGTGCAAGAAACGAGAAGTAAATGTGGTGGTTGATGCTCTCTCAATACAAATTGTGTTGCTCACCGAACTTAATTCCCAGATCTTGGGGTTTGAATGGATAAAGACTTCCTACAAAGAAGATACTGACTTCAAGAAGTGGTATAAAAAGAGTGTGAACTAAGAAAATTATTGTATCATCTGGCAGATGGATATCTTTACAAAGGGGGGCAGCTATCTATTCCCCAATGTAGCCTACAAGAATCTTTGGTAAAGGAAGCTCACGGTGTTGGCCTAGCCGGTCATTTTGGGGAGAAGAAGACCTTGGAGATAGTTAAAGAGCGTTTCTTTTGGCCACATATGATCAAAGATATGCACAAGTGGATAGAAAGATGCATCATTTGCAAGAAGGCTAAAAGCTGAGTGCTTCCCCAAGGGTTATACATGCCATTGTCGGTTCCCTCTCAACCTTGGGTGGATGTTAGTGTAGACTTTGTTTTGGGGTTTCCTCGGACCCCTAGAGGTAAAAAAGCAATAATGGTGGTTGTTGATCGTTTCTCCAAGATGGCTCATTTCATTGCTTGTCACAAGACCAATGATGCCAACCAAGTAGCCGACTTGTTCTTGAAGGAAGTCGTTCGGTTGCATGGAGTTCCAACCACCGTTGTCTCAAACCGGGATACAAAGTTCCTAAGCTCCTTTTGGTAGACCTTGTGGAGGAGGCTTGGAACTAAATTGATGTTTAGCACATCTTTCCACCCCCAAACCGATGGCCAAATGGAGGTAGTGAATCGACTTTTGGGGGCCTTGTTAAGAAGCATTGTTGGGAAAAGACTCTCGGATTGGGATATACAACTACCACATGTGAAGTTTGCATACAACCGAAGTGTGCGTAGTGCGACTCAAGCCTCTCCTTTTGAGGTTGTCTACGGGTTCAATCCTTCAACTCCCTTGGATGTAATTCCCTTGCCGAGCCATGAACTAGCTAATCCCGATGGAGTAAAAAAGGCTAAACAAATCCAAGCCATGCATACGAAGGTGTAAAGAGCCATAGCAAGGAAGAATGAAGCCTATGCCAAATTTGCTAACCGTGTCCGTAAAGATGTAGAGTTCAAAGTTGGAGACCTTTTGTGGTTGCACCTAAGGAAAGAGAGGTTTCCGAGCCAAAGAAAATTTAAGCTCCTTCCTAGAGCCGATGGACCATTTGAAGTCACCGAGAAAATCAACAAAAATGCATACAAGTTAAAGCTCCCGGAGGACTATGGAGTATCCACCTCTTTTAATATCAAAGACCTTTCCCCTTACTTGGAAGAAATTGAAGAAGATGAGGAGGAACAGCTCCTGGATTTGAGAACAAATCCTCATTCTCCCGGAGGGGATGATGTTCCCAAGAACCCCCACCCACCGGAAGGCATGGTGATCCGCAGCCGTGCAAGGTGGGTTTCTAATATGTTTGTTGATTTTGCAGGGAAAATATTACCTCCAAGAGGCCTCTTAGATGCTCCCAATTCTATTGACAAAGAGCTCCCCAAGCATTGCCTACAATGGGAGCATGAAGTGAGGGTGACAACCACCGAAGTACCAAAGGCTCCTCTTCCCAATGCATCCTACCCGAGGGTGCAACAAGCCGTGACCTAGTGGATTGCTCTCTTTGGCATTCTTCATTCTAGCTTGAGAATATTATAACAAGGGGAGGTCTGGTTTGTCATCACGTGATCAAATTTATATATATATATGCTTTATGTAGTTTAAAGTTGGAACCAATCATTTTTGGGTTGTACTTGTAACTTGGTGTTGGTTCGGTTTGGCCAACTAAAGTTCCATCTTGTTGGGACTGAGGGAAAACCTATTTTTTTCCTAAGTAAGTTTGTGATTTGTAATGCAACTTGCTCGTGGTTTAGGGCCAAGAGTTGCTGGAGTAGGAGGCAAGTTATTGGTGGGCCCTATGTCCACCAAACTCCTCTTTTAGCCACTCATTAGTTCCTAAAATTGGCTAGTGTCTAATTTTGTCTTTTGTTGTAAGCTGGGAGGGTGTGAAACTCTTCCCTCATGTATTTTGTCAGCAGAAAATGTTTGTTAAAAAAAACATAAAGCTTGAAGCTCCATTTTCTCTCTCGGCAGTTTGTCCAAATCGGTGAGTAATATCCGGTTTGAGCGATCTCCAAGGGAGGTGAAGTTATGGTAGCAGCCTCCAGCCTTGCTCCGGCATTCCTCCATCTTGCATGGACTTAGGTTAATTTTGGAATTCCCATAGCTTTCATCCATAACCGGCCATTTGGCCATTTGTGTCCATTTATTGCAAATATGTCCACCCGAGAACCCTCAAAGGACCTCAACTTGTGTTCTGTGCCCAATTTTGTTTCATTTGTGCGGTTTAGCCCATTTTTGACTGAGACCTTTCTCTCTTCTTGTGTGAAGTTTTCCCTTAAATTTCATGTGCACAGCTCTTCCCAATCGAGAGTTGTGCATTAACCAACCTACCCCATTTCCAGCCATAGTGGGCACTGTTTTGGGGTTTGACTGTACACTGAAAAATGTCCTCGTGCCAACTTAAAATCCCCACGTGGGTTAGGTCTGAAATTTGGGACTAGATTGAGTTTAATACTTGAACTTAATGTCCCCTAAGTTTTGGACTTAAAAACCCGTATGCAGTTGAAGTTGTGATAGAGCCAATACCCTCCCCTATTTCTTGGTTTTTCTTCTCGGGTTGGCCTTTGGCCGTGGCTGTTTATCCCTCTCCTTTCCCGAACACCTGCACCACTCTTGGAGCGTGTCAAGATCCCACCCTCGTCTTGAGCTAAGCCCATTTGAGCAAGTGTCGAAGTACTATATTTATCAAATTTTCTAACCCGAGTGAGTGGCTCAGTAGAAGGAATCTCAACCCCGTTTTGTCAAAGAATTTCCATTATTAAGAGGTTGAAGGGCAAGGACTTGGAATTCCCGATCCATGAAATCCATCATCTGTCGCATGATTATGTATCTTATGTCTATGCTACGTCTCCTAAAGAACATGAAGAGCACATACAACTCCATGTAACTGATGTAGTCTCTGTGGCCATCCTTGGGTAATAGATTATATGTGAGAATATGATGGACTAAGCGAGTCACAATATTGAGATCACTGGCCTTAGGTCGATAAGGCACTCAATCGGGATTCTTCCCGATTTGTCTAAGGAAAGGCCAATACTCTTAATCCTTCATGATCTTAGGCTCGGAGTGTTGCTCATAATATGTATCAGTTCTTTCATCGGATGTACAATTCAATATTATATTCAGTTGATAACTCATGAATTATATCTTCTTTCTAAATACGTAGCTCTTAAGGATAAATGGATTTTGGATGTAATATATATTTGCATAGAATAATCTCACAACCTTTTCAGAATAGGGACCATAGAAAGATAATAGTTCTGAAATTCCTAGAAACTCACAGCCTTCTTGGATATCTATTCCAGGATTAGAATGCTTCTCATATATCCTACTTAAAGTGAGAGGTTTGTTCTGAAAAATTGAATAAAACTTATCTTGGCTGCTTTGTTTTCAGAATATGAATTTTTTTAACCTGGAGGGTTGAATTTCTGTGGGCGGAGCAGAGGAGGAGGCTGCAATATCCTTAGATTTAATGGTTGCACTCTTCTTTCTCACTTGAACTTTTGAGGTGGAAGCCATTTGAGGAAAGGATATTGGAGGCTGGAGGTTTGGGTCGACCGAAGGGAGACTGCAAATATTGTTGGAACAGAGAGAGCGCACGAGAGAGATTTTGAAGATTGAAAATAGCACGACAGGGTTTTAATTACATCACATTAAAAACTAGGTTTTTGTCGACCGAAACATTTTTGTTTCGACCTTTTTGCTGTATACCCGAGAGAGAATGAAATTATTGAAAGAACATTTGCGGGTAGGGTTTTATTCAAAAAGACGACGATATCAGTCGACCGATTCTTGATTGTGTCGACCGATCGAAGGCAGAAACGAAGGACCGGTCGACATAACCGATTTTATGTCGACCTCTTATGCAACAGATTCAAAGTCCGGTCGACAAACTCTTCTTTATGTCGACCTTTGTCACAGGAGATAGCATGAAGAGAATTCTAAACACCATCAAGCCGAATTAGTCCCAATCGAATTCTAATTCCATTGAAGGTCTTTTCATCCAAAGGCTTAGTAAATTTATAAGCTAATTTATCACTTGAATTGAAAAATTCTAAGATAATATCCTCTTTTTGGACGTGATCTTTGATAAAATGATATCTTATTTCTATATGCTTAGTTCTAGAATGAAGGATAGGATTGTTGCTGATATGTATTGCACTAGTGTTGTCACACATGATAAGAATCTTAGAGAATGAGAGATTGTAGTCTTCTAAGGTATGCTTCATCCACAGCATTTGCGCACAACAACTTCCGGCTGCGATATTCTCGCTTTCGGCAGTTGAAAGTGCTACGGAGTTTTGTTTCTTAGAAAACCATGAAACTAGTGATTCTCCTAGAAATTGACAAGAGCCACTAGTGCTCTTTCTATCCACAAGGCTCCCGGCATAATCCGAATCTGTATATCTAATTAAGTTAAGTGAGGTTCCCTTGGGATACCATAATCCTAAGTTTGTTGTTTCACTCAAGTATTTGAAAATCCTTCTGACATCTTTTAAATGAGATTCCTTAGGGGAGGCTTGAAATCTAGCACAAAGACATACACTAAAGAGAATATCGGGTCTACTAGCGGTTGGATACATAAGAGATCCAATCATACCACGATATTTCTTAATGTCCACATCTTGACCATTTTCATCTTTGTCCAATTTTGTTGTGGTACTCATGGGAGTTCTAGAGGATTTGCAAGAGTCCAATCCGAATCTCTTAAGTAATTCTTTGACGTATTTTTTTTTGACAAATGAATGTTCCTTCTAAGGATTGTCTAATTTGGAGTCGTAAAAAGAATTTAAGCTCTCCCATCATGCTCATTTCAAATTCATCTTGCATGAGAGAGGCAAAGTTATCGCAAAGCTTTTTGTTTGAGCCTCCAAAGATGATATCGTTCACATAAATTTGAACAAGGAGCAAATCATTACCATCATTTTAGTGAATAGGGTTGAATCCATTTTTCCCATTTTGAACTCTCTTTCCAAAAGATAGTTCTTCAACCTATCATACTGACATGCCACGGGATACCTCCTTGCAACCTCCTACCAAGGGAGTCATGACAAGAAGTCGAACCCGAGAAGGCCTTAACTTAATTGCTCTTGATGTAGGCTTGGATGACCGAGGAGGAATGACCATTGGCATACAAACATAGGAAGACCGAGAAGCTCCTTGTCACATGCTTACTTGGAGGAGCCGTGGAGGTGATAATGCAATAATACAAGTGGAACACCAAGAAGCTCAAGGAGAAGAAAGTCCAATAACGCACCAAGGTGAGGGACATGATTAAAGAAGTGGAAATTTGGAAGGAATTGTCGGTTTTTGTTTGTTTGGTTTTTGTAAACCGATTGTAAACTTTAATGCATGGTTTACGTAAGAACCATGCAAGAACATTGCCATCTTTTAAATACGTGTATAGGTGGACGTGGGTGCAAGTCGGAACCCTAGAAAGCACCAAGGAATGGAGGATACTTTACCTTAGATGTCCATTCCCTTGGTTGGTATCAAAACTGCAAGAGGAGCCCACATGCCATACTTTTATGTTTGCTAAATACTTAGGCATGTAGGTGGTAATTAAGTGGTTCATGTAGGTCGTGTGATATGCTCGGGAGCAACCATTAATCGGAGGGCGTGACAACCTGGAGCTGTGCAAAACAATTAGCTAACATGTTTGTTGATTTTGCAGGTATAACATTTTGTCCAATGGACCTCTTAGACGCTCCCACACTTCATGAAAATGAACTCCCCAAACATTGCTTGCAATGGGAGTTTGGAGAGAAAAAGGTGGAGACCGATGTCCAAGGTCTACCTAACCAAAACCTCCCTCCCGAGCCACGACCCTGTCCGATCACAAGGGCGTCGGATACCGATTGCCCCGCAACCATTTTGAGAGAGGAAGCCCTCCAAGAAAGGTCCAAAAGGGGTACAAATAATCAACTCCATCAAGCATTGGACAATCCATCAAGTGATGGACCGGATTAGGCCTAAATCTTCACCAATTTGGGCACGGCTAGGAAATCATCAAGCCCGGGCAAGAATGGTCCATCAATAATGGTCCACTTGATCTTCTCTTGGATATTTTTCTTTTGCTTACCTAGGTTGGTTGTAGCTTATAAATATGCTGGGCTGATTTTTTTGTTGTAAGCCTTGATGGTTCGGTTTGGACCATTGAGAAGGGTTTGGTTAGGTTTGAACCAAATCCATGGCCCATTTTGTTGGAACTTGGGGAAGCCCTATTCCCTTGGCCTTTTTCTTTAGGTTGATGTTTTTGTACGTGGCCTTAAGTCTAGAGTCTTTGTGGTGTGTCTAAGAAGCTTTGGTGGGACCCAATTCCACCTAACACCTACAAAACACTCATTAGTCCTATTTCTTTTTTTGATTTTTCCTTTTGATGTAATTGGAGAGTTATCAAAACGCTCCTCCCACGTCATTTGTAAGTAGAAAAGAATTGGATAAAAGTTTGGAAGCTTGAAGCTCTCAAACCCCCTTTCCTTTCTCACGACATTTCATCCAAGGTGAGTAATATCCTTGTTTTGGTTTGTCTTGGTGTTGGTGATTTTGCTAGGATCACTTAGCCCTCATTCCAACCTTCCTCCTCACTTGGTGATGATCAAGGTAAGATTGGAAGTCATATAGCCTTCATCCCACCTTATTTGTTTTCAGGTCATGTTGTTTTTTTTGTGTGATTGTTGTCTTTGTTTCCTTACCCGAGTGGATTTGTGCATCAAAAGTCCACTCCGTGCAAACTTCTATTTTTCCGTGTGCTAATGTCCTAAAATTTGGGCTGTGAGTTCCTCATTCACATCTAGAATTATTTTTTTTTACACGTCACGCCCAGATTTCTTCAATTCGAAGTTGTGCACGTTCCTTTCTTCACCTTTCTAGTGGATTAATCAATTCAGGCCCATTCTGTCGACCTGATTTCAAATTTTCATAACTTGTAATCCAGTCTTGAGTTTGCCTACGAAAACCCACCATTCTCTTCCCCTTTCATTAAAGTTATTTTCTTTCAATTTTAGGCTTCCCAGATTACCTACATCGAAAGTTGTACAGAGATCTTTCCATACCTTCTGTATAGCCTCAAACAGTTTTGTCTGTTTGTGCACCAGAAATTCACCCCGTGCCATCCTAACCCAATTTCAGTCTCGGCAGGCACTTTTCTGGGCTTGTCCGTGTACTGAAAAGTGTCCCTGTGCCATTTTAAGCTTTCCACGTGCGTTTTGCCTCAAATTTGGACACAAGAAAGTTAAGTCCTTATATTATAACCTTGCCAAGTTATAATTTTAATGCCTGTATGAATTTTTCCAGAGTAACATCACCATTTTCCTGTCGCGATCTCTCTCTCTCTCTCTCTCGGTTGGCCTTTGGCCGTGACTTGTTTTGTGTCCTCTCTTTCCCGAACACCTCCACAACTATTGGAGCGTGTCATCTGGTATCAGAGCTTAGTTTTCCCTTCCCATCCTTCCATTGCTAGCTCTTAATTTCATTTGATCTTGTGAAAACCTTTCGATTGATAAATGATGACTAGAAGGGTGTATTATTACCATCTAGCCGAGAAGCTCCATCAACAAGTGAGCCACATCACTCTCGGCCAGCAACTCCCCAAGAACTAGAGGTTAGACTGCAAAACCAAATTGATGACCTAACTCAATGTGGTGAGGAAAGGTTTGACATGTTGATGCAAAGAATGGAGGCTATGAAAAATTTGATGCGGGAACCGGCAACACCGGGAAGAAGAATCAGAGGGATAGCTCGGGGCCTGGTGTGCTACGGGAACCAGGATCACACACACTAGATCAGACTTGTCGATTTCCGTGTAACCAGGGAAGTCGCGTGTACGGAGATCGGGAAATTGGCTCGGGCTAATTTAAGATGGGGTTTGCGGAAGCGTAATATGATAGGAATGAGGGTTTTTGGAGGTGGAAAATAGTGAAAGGCTCGATATAATGTGGAGATGAGTTGGTGGTGAATGTATGGACCGGGATCGGTTTGTGGAGGTGTTTAAAGGCTCGGGGATGGAGATGGTGTGAGGTAATGAATGTAGGCAATTCAATACTTGAGCAATCAAAGTATTGAACTCGGTAGACCTTGAATGTCTTCTTGGATATGACGCACCGAGAGGGTGCGTCGGGTGAGCGGAGCTCCGAACGAATGAGAGATTGGCTCGAGCCAATCTGGATTCGGGGCTTCTAAAGTCTCCTCGGTGGTTAACTTGATGTAGCACACGGTCTGGTTCTTCGATGCTTCGATGATGACTCAAGCGTGTGCGCGGGCACGTCCAAATGGGCCGAACAGGCGGGCGTGCATGTGCGAACTTCAAGGGATCCGCGAGTTTGTTGAGCAAAGCTGTTGCTTGAAGATCCTCTGATGATTCAACAGCTGGTTCACGGATTTTGCGCATGAGAATCCCTTGTGGTTCACTGGTGGCTCGGTGATCGGCCTTGTTCGTGCGTCCGATGAGTGATCTACGGTCATCAAGAAGATATGCTCGTGCTAATCTGAACCTCTTCCTTTCCTTGACCAAATAACCAAAATACTTAAGGATTTAAGTAACTTGGCCGATAGGATTTGGCCAAGGTCTTCGAATGGGCCGTAGGTGGGCCGAGGCTTGACCGAGGGTCGGTCAATGTTTGGCCGTGGCGGTCCTCCGTGGGCTTTCGCTTGTGCAATGAGTTCTCCTCTTCTTGGGCTGACTTTCCTTCCTCTTCTAAGGCTAAATGCTTGCTGAAAGGAAATTGACTAAGTATGACCGAAAATAGGGCCCATGGTTGAACACTCGATCCATAGGATTTGGACTGTGCGTTCATCCATGTCGGTCACTTATTCTGCTGGGCCGAAGCCCTAGTGGACTTCGTCTAGGCCGACGACCGAGGCTTGGGTGGTCATCGGGTCGTGGGGCGCCCGTTGGGCGCCGGGCGTGTCTCGGTCACGAGCCTCGGCTGCATCATGGGCCAGGCTGCCGGGTGTGTCGTGTCCGGGTATGGTCGGACATGGTGGATCGGTGGACGATCCGGTGTGCGCGTCGGGGCCGGGAATGGTCGAACACCATATGATGGAGTGCTTGGGCCGTTCCCGATCATGCTCGGAAGATGTTTCTGAGGCTAAGAGACCTGCAAAACGAGCAACTAAGTTAGAAAAATCGGGTGGGCTCGTTGGGCTGGTCGGGGCTAAATCCGTGATGTGCTCGGGTTGCACATTAGGGCCGGCCAATGAACATCATGGATTCGGATGAAGAAATGGATCATATGGATCGGCCATTTAGGGAAGATGACCTTCGGCACCTTAAGGTTCAAATTCCTCCCTTTATTGGTTCATGCAATGGTGATATCTTTTTGGATTAGCTAGATAAGGTGGAGAAAGTGTTTGATTGTTTTAATTACTCCAAAAGAACCAAGAGACAATTAGTGTCTTTGGAGTTTCATGGATATGCAAGTTTGTGGTGGGGGAGTTTGAAATCCCAAAAGAGGAGAAACCGTGAAGAAGAAATCACAACTTGGAGAACCATGAAAGACCATATGAAAAGGAGATTTGTGCCTCATCATTATAAGCAAGAATTGTTTTATCAACTCCAAGGGCTGAGGCAAGGATCCTTGTCAGTTGAGGAGTATCTAACGGAATTTTAAACCTTGAGAATTAGGTGCGATTTGGAAGAGCCCTCAGAACAAATAGTGGCTAGATTTTTGAGGGGTTTAAACAAGGAAATTGGAGACATAGTGGAACTCCAAATGGTAGAATCCTTGGATGATGTAATTCAAGTGGCCTTGCGGATTGAGAGACAAATCAAGAAAAAGGGCAAAGGATTTAGCAATCGGTTTCCCCAAAAGTACAATGTTCTTTACAAGGCCAAACCTAAGCCGGAAGAGAAGCTTCCTCCAATGAAACCGTGGCCACAAAGAAATGAAGGAGAACTACCCAAACTCTTGGACAATGCCAATCGGCCAAGAGCAAGGGAGATAAAATGTTTCAAGTGTCTCGGCTTGGGACACATTGCTTCACAATGCCCAAACAAAAGGGTAATGATCATGCTAGAGGAAAGCAATGAAGTAGTGAGTGAAGATGAGCCCCTTGATGATGCTAAGGAGGAAACCGAGTCTAATGAAGAAATATGCAATGCACAAGAGGGCCCTTTACTTATGGTGATCCGAAGAGTATTAACCTCTCAAGGCCGACCCGAAGATGCACAAAGGGAGAACCTCTTCCATAGCCGGTGTCTCATCCAAGGCCGAGTATGCTCTCTCATTATCGATGGAGGAAGTTGCACAAACCTAGCCTCCAAAGATTTGGTGGATAAACTTAACCTCCAAACCGAGGAATACCCGAGCCCTTACAAATTAAGATGGCTCAATGACAAGGAGGATATCAAGGTCACCAAGAGAACCAAGGTGGAATTTTCAATCGGTGCTTATGGGGACTCGGTAGTGTGCGATGTGGTTCCTATGAGTGCAAGCCATATCTTGTTGGGACGACCATGGCAATTTAATCGGAGGGCCATGCATGACGGATACACCAATAATTACTCTTTCAAGTGGAGCGACAAACATATTAAACTCACACCGATGGAACCCGAACACGTAGCAAAGGATGAAGCCACTAGAAAGGAAGGCTCGGCCAAGCACACCTTGCTAATGACCAAGAAGGAGTTGGATCGATCTATCCAACAAGGAGAGCCTATGGTGTTAATTTTGTTTCGGGAATGAATGAAGGAGATAGGAGGGGCGCCTAAAGAAGTGGTGACGTTATTGGAGGAGTACAAAGATGTCTTCCCAGGGGAATTACCTCATGGTCTACCTCCCATCCGAGGTATCGAACATCAAATTGATTTGCAACCCGGAGTGGTGCTTCCCGATCGGCCTTCCTATAGGATGAATCTCGAGGAGACAAAAGAACTACAAAGGCAAGTCCAAGAACTATTAGACAAGGGATACATTCGAGAATCCCTTAGTCCATGCTCGGTGCCCACTCTACTAGTACCAAAGAACGATGGAACTTGTAGAATGTGCATGGATAGCCGAGCCATCGACCAAATCACCATCAAGTATAGGTTTCCCATGCCTTGGCTTGAAGATTTGTTGGATGAGTTAAGTGGGGCAGCATTCTTCTCCAAGGTGGATCTCAAGAGCGGTTATCATCAAATCCGAATGAGAGAAGGGGATGAATGGAAAACGACGTTCAAGACCAAGTATGGCCTCTTTGAATGGTTAGTCATGCCATTTGGGCTATCTAATGCCCCTAGTATTTTTATGAGACTAATGAACCATGTTCTTAGAGAATACTTGGGAAAATTTGTGTTGGTGTATTTTGATGATATTTTGATATATAGCAAGACTTTTGTGGATCATCTTTGGCATCTAAGAGTGTTGTGTGAAACTCTTAGGGAAGCACAATTATATGGTAACCTCAAGAAGTGCTCTTTTGTGCAAGAAAAGGTGAACTTCCTCGGGTTTGTAATTTCAAAGAATTGAATGAAGGTAGACCAAGATAAGATCATAGCCATTCGGGATCCTAGGTCCGTCTCGGACATTAGGAGTTTCCACGGTTTGGCCTCTTTTTATAGGAAGCTCATTAAAGGTTTTAGCTCCATTGTGGCTCCACTCACCGATAGCACCAAGAAAGGAAGGGAGTTTTAATGGACCAATGAATGCCAAAACAGTTTTGAGCGCATCAAGGGGGAACTTTGGAAAGTACCGGTCCTCATGCTTCCGGACTTCAACAAAGTCTTTGAAATCGAGTGTCATGCGTCCGTTTTAGGGATTGGGGCAGTGCTAACACAAGAGGGCCGACCCTTTGCTTACTTTAGTTAAAAGTTGAAAGGAGCCGCGCTCAACTACTCAACATATGACAAGGAGTTTTATGCTCTTGTTCGGACTATCGAGGTATGGCAGCATTACTTACTTCCCAAGGAGTTTATCATACACACCAATCATCAAGCTCTAAAGGATATTCGAAGTCAAGGAAAGTTGAGCAAGAGGCATGCCAAATGGGTGGCATTTCTTGAGCGTTTTCCTTATGTGATTAAGTATAAAAAGGGGGAGACTAACATTGTGGCCGATGCCCTTTCAAGGAGAGTGATTATTCTAACCGAGCTCAATTCCAAGGTTCTAGGCTTTGAATGGATTAAGGGAGCCTACAAAGATGATCTAGGCTTTGGTGAGAAGAAAACTTTGGAGACTTTAAGGGAGAATTTCCATTGGCCACACATGAACCGGGAAGTGCACAAATGGCTTGAAAGGTGCATAGTGTGTAAAAAGGCCAAGAGTCGAGTGCTTCCACAAGGGCTTTACATGCCATTACCGATTCCTAGCCATCCATGGGTGGAAATTAGCATGGACTTTGTGTTGGGGCTGCCACGGACACTAAGGGGAAAAGAAGCTATAACAGTAACACCCGTTTTTTTTTTTTTTTTTTTTTTTTTTTTT
>QAOC01050052.1:0-30275 GCA_003255005.1 Begonia fuchsioides | reverse complement strand
TGATTCGAAGGAAAAAGGCAAGGGCACAATCGAGTTCCTCAGAAACGACAACACCATCAACTGCGATTGCAGACATTCTGCTGAAGATAAAAGAAATTCAAACAACAATAAAAAAGGTTGGACCTCCAGAAGACAAGAACAGTGAGTGCTCCAAAGAAACCCCCTTCCTAACGCCCATTCCAGAAGAAGAGGTCGAGGAGCAAACTCCACAGCTGCCATCAACACACAAAAATACGGAGGAAAAACAGCAGTCTACTGCCCCTGAAAATCTGCAAGAAAAAGAGCAAGTGGATTCGAAAAAAACAGGTGACAAAAATTTATCTTCTGATAAACCTAAGAGAAGAATCAAGATGCCTGCAAGAAAACTAAAGAGACAGCAAGAGGCACCCAAATTTGCCTCTGAAGAAGCCGAGCAAAAATTTCAGCAATTCCATAAAAGATCGTTTGCTGTGGAGAAGGGCTTTGAAAAATTAGAAGGTACCTTTTCTCACTTTCCTGCATATATTTCAAGTGTTATACATAATAGGAAATAGGAAATGCAAATTTTGACGAGGACGACCCGGAGTACATACTTGTTCGAGGGCAACTAATATCTTTCAAGCCCGACATCATAAATAAATATTATGAGATCCCAGATATCTCCGATGAATACACAAATCTACTGCTAGATGATTCAGCCGCATTTCTTCAAGATGTCCTGCTGCATATTGCTGAACCAGGGACCGAATGGGACATATCCAAAGCCAGAGCCTATTCTATAGCAAGAGTAAGTTTAAATTCCAAGGCAAAGGTATGGTATCATTTTATTAAATACAAATTATCACCATCATCCCATGGTCAACATGTAACTAAGGAGAGAGCCATTTTATTATATTTTCTGCTTACTGGTAAAAACATTGATGTTGGCTTACTGATTTTTAGTACTTTCTGTGCAATTGCAATTAAATGCAACAGTCAATTATTATTTCCTTCTCTCGTATCAGAATTGTGTTTAGCCGCAGGAGTACAAGTTTCGAATTTGGATGAACAGGTAAATACAACAGGTTTCATAACCGCGTTAACAGTCTCCCGAATCACTCAAGAAGAGAGTGAAAATCTGCCTGCCACTGTAAAGACGCATGCCTCACAGTCTGCTGCTGCATCTGTCGCTGCCACCCACTCTACAGCACAGACCGTGCAGCTCATGGAATCTCGCCTCAGTATGCTTGAGGTACAACTCCAGTGCCTTACTTATAATTTAGATTCTTATTTCTTTTATGCTGCAGCGAGAGATAAAGCGCTGTTTGAAGCTTTAAAGAGTATCCTGAAGAACTCCAAGATACAAATTCCAGCCTTTCCAAAGATGTTCGGCAATCCCTCAGCGCCTCATTCAGATGATGAGGCAGAACACTAAATCCCAGGGGAGTTTCTATTTTTACTAGTGTTTTTTACTGTCTTTTGTGTGATATGATTTTATTTTATCGACATTGGGGACAATGTCTGACTTAAGTTTGGGGAGGGACAGCTCACACTAGTAAAAATAAAGCAAAGAAAAAAGAGTCAGTAAAGAGTATGAGATATTGCCAGCTTTGTCTAGGATTTTTTGGATTTTAGCAATTTAGTTTATCAAAAATCAAATCGTTTTTAATCTCCCAAGAAACAGGTTAGGATATCCCGACTATTTCTTTCCCACACAAACCTCCTCAAAATGTATTAATGTTGAGAGCAAGATATTTACGTTGGGTATGTATAATTTGGAAACCCTATCTTAGATGATGAAAAGACAAGTGTAAGCGAGAAAGTTTGACTTAATATTAGGCCAGTATTAAAGTTCAGGGGGGAATTAAAAAAAAAATGTTATTCTTTGAGGAAGTATTTGCTGAGTAACTCGGGGGGTCGGTACCCATACGTTCCTTCAAGTAAAAAGGCGGTACAACTGAAGAGAAAGCATGTCCCATCAAAATCTCAAAATAGGGGACCAAAAAAAAAAAAAGAGAAAGAAAGAAAATATTGGTGTTCTTTTTGGAGGGAGTATTTGCTGAGTAACTCGGGAGTCGGTACCCATACGTGCTTTCAAGTAAAAAGGCGGTATAACCAAAGAAAAGACTCCAATAAAATTCTTCCCTTGAAAGTTATTATTGGCCTGTTTTTTTGTTGGATAATCTTTAATATGTTTGAAAATTCTGATTCAAAAGAGAAGGTGAAAGAATTTATACATGTTGCGATGTTTCTAATTGCTCGATATATTAATTCGTTTGAGGCGGCACACACACACTTGAAAGGAATTGAAGGATTGAATGACATGAATTGAGGGAGATTCTAGATGATTTGGTGGTTGATAAACTTTATTGCTTAAATTTGGAATGACTTAGATAATGTTCGGAAATATGTTATCTTTTTGTTGACTAGTTTTACTTTGTTTTCTTTTTGCTTTACATTACTCGAGGGCAAACAATGGATTAAGTTTTGGGATGTTGTTAAGTCTTGAAAAAGACTTAATTATGTCCATCAAACTTATGAAAATTGTTAAGCTTTAAATAAATAATTGTGGGATTTTATGCTGGAAGCTGTAATTGGTGCTGTATCTGGCGTTGCAGCACAGACTATGCGGGTAGTTAATGAAATCACGTGAATCTCGGTTATTCCGAGATTATTTTTATCTACCCTATTGGTTTCCTTTTATGCAGGGATTATGCTGGATAACAATGGAAAATGGGAGCTAAAAAGAGATATGATTTGGAGAAGAAAATCCCAAAAATCAAGGGATCCCGAAGTTGGTTTTGGAAAGAGAAGAATATCCCCACAAATCTAGGGATTCTAATTGCGGTTTTGGAAAGAGAAACTAGCTGCCACGTTTTTAAAAAGGGGAAAAGATCAATTCAGAAAGGGAGAGGGAGGTAGAGAGAACGAAAAACGCAGAAGATTCAGCCACGTCGTACACGGAACGGAGAAACCGGAGCCGATTCAAGAACTTGCGGGACGCCACCGGGGTTTTGAAGAAAGTGACGGTGACTCCGTTATTATTTTTAGAGTGCTGTGATTATGTTCTCTAAACATATTTACGTTCTTTTTATTTCAAGCATGAGCTAAATTTTCATTAGGTTGGATTTGAGAAGTATTCGTTTATGATTTCTCGGTTGTTAGCTATTTGATTAATTTAACTAGATCTTAATTGTTAATCGTGTATAATCTGGACGTCACAGTTATAACGAAATTAGTGAGATCTAAAATGCCATTAGAAATCACATAGAAATTGGTTAAATTACTCGGGTTGTTAATTTTTGTTTTGAATTTTAACAAAATCGTTTTTGTTTAACTTAAACGATAGCTCGTGGGTAAATGATTAGGATCTGCAATTAAAGTGTTTGGATCTCATTGTTCTTGCCATAAGATTGGAAGAAGGTGAGAAAAGAACCGAATCGGTAGGCGACGCCAGCCACCGATTAATTTGAACTCCTTTCCGTCAAAACGTGCTGCAACCGGCGCTGCAGCACAAGCTACAGCCGTGAATGAATAAATGGAGAAACCCGAATCTAACCTTCATCTTTACTAAAGTTTGACCATCTTCTCTTATTTATTTAACTTACAATTATTTAGATTTCCATCAAGAAAACCATTCAAACTTTTTATCAAATATCAATTAACTATTTTACATCGTATTCGGAAAATATTAGATTTCATTGTCCTCGTGGGATCGATATCTTTTATATTACTTGACTGTGCACTTGCGATTTTTAACGACATATTCGCACCCAATATGTTCTCAACACAATAATGAAGTCTGTCAGTTCTCCTACGGCCTATAATAAAAATATGGTGAGATGAGGACTAAAGTGTTCTCAAGTGTTCTCATCCCAACTTTTCAAAAGTATCACCTTTACATAAATTTGAAACTAAAGCTTAAGAGAATGAGGACTAAATTTTGTCTTTCTCAGCATAAGATACAAAGGTTTCCACTAAATTATAAACGAAGAAAGATTATCAAAGTTATGAAAGATTAATTTACAAACCTGAGCTCCCCTGCCAACACCAAATGAAGAAATCGCAGATGGAGGCGACCACGAGCCATCTTGTCTTCGAGAAAGTACAAGCCCAGTTCCAATATTGTAAGTCACCATAACCCCAACTTTCACTACAGTTATTATTGCAAGCCCTTTTGCTTGCCGAAGAATGGTATCTGGAATCAACTTTTCAGGCCCTAGAGAACCCACCTAAACCATGAATCCATACAATAATGACATTCAACATTTGGAGGTTTGCTAGGAAGTCTAGATGATGTATTTCAATGTCACTTTACTTAGCTAAAATTAAATAAGATGATGAAGTCCAACTGACAACCGAACAAGCATATGAAAAAACAAGAAAACTGTGAATCAACGCAGGAAACTCTTACCGAATTGTAAGCTCGAATTGTGTTTGTTGCTTTATAAATCTCATATTCCATAGACTGACCCCAAGGAAAATTAAGCCATGATCTCAAAGTACTGAGGTCCGTTAAGTCGTGCGTTGGGAATTTTGCTGCATGGCTTACTTGGTCCATCAAATATGGCTGCACAGACTCCAGCCTAATGCAGCATACATCACAGACTCTCTGGGGATCTGCAATACGAAACTTCACAGGCAAGAGGCTTCTCCCTTTAGAACACTCCCTACAAAAGATTCCCCCACAAAACCGGCAGTGATGTCGTGAGCACATAATCGGATGAAATTTCACACTACAGAGCATGCAAGTAGAAGAAGCACTATCTGGCAACCAACGAGGAGGGTTTGCTTCAAGAATTTCATTAACTTTTCCAAAATTCGCATCCGTGAGAGTCTCTACCATTTCTTTCCATGCTTCCTCAAGCAGATGGCCTGACATGACATCCATGAAGATCTGCAAAGGTAATTATCAGTTGAAGCCAAAGCAGACACTTTACCACGGGCTACAAGCAGCATTTCCATTATCACATCCCACATAGTCAACTCCCTCTCTTCTTCAATACAGCTTAGCCAGCCCATGTCTCCTTCTGGAAAGTAACCTCCATTGGAGCAGAAACCTAGCTCATATTCTTTGTGGTCTGCCTCCAACATGGGAGGAACAGAAACAGGAATCCAAACTCCAGTATCTTCCAGTAGCCGTGAATAATCATAATAGAAGTACTTTCCTTTCCTTGGTTGACCAGGTTTTGGTTCTTTGTTTTCATCATTGAGTTTTTTTCAAAATGCTCCTCATTAATTTCGACTAAAGTAACACCATTTTTGTTTGACTTTCATGTGTTGTCTGGTTTTTTATCAAAAACAAATGATCATGGTTTTACGTGATTTATTAATAAATATTAAAAATAATTATTTTAATTATAATATATTAAAAATATTTTAGTTAAATTAATTAAAAAGGAGAAAATGAAAAGCTAGCGAGACGGGCAGAGGAGAGAGAGATTCAGAGGGAGAAAGGGAGACGAAGAGAGTTTCAGATATATACTTCGTTGGCTCTTTCTTGTTGTGGCACCTTGGCGACCCATTACGCGAAGCGAGCTCTTTTGTGAAGGTCTGTCAGATCTGAGCCCTAGAGAGAGAAAGGAAGTGAGAGAATGAGTGGCAAAGGCGGAGGAGCTAGCAATGGAGGTAAGGGGAATACTGGACTTTCTGGAATTCCAGCCTCTTCAAGGAAGATGGTCCTGAGCTTGAAAGAGATTGTCAATAACTGTACGGATCTGGAGATCTACGCCACTCTCAAAGAGTGTAATATGGACGCCGATGAAGCCGTTAATCGCCTCCTTACTCAAGGTTTTTATACTTCGAAAATAATTTCACTCCCCCTTGCGTTTCGGTTTTTTTTTTGTTAGTATCTTGACTGCTAAAAGTTGAGAAAAGGGACATTGGATTGTGAAGTCTAGAAAGAGAATCTTATATGATTACAGCTTAGTCGTGCGCTCTGTTTGATCTCCTTCTTCGGACGGTATGATTGATTATTTTTTAGTTGGAAAGCGAGGATAGACAAAGTTCGGTTCTTTGTTTTTAAATGAAAGGTACTGTATAAATTTAATGAACCTCTGGTCAGAGTAGTTGGGAATTTATGGTTAACTGGGCTGGCAGTCATAATATTGCTGAGCTAGCCAAGATTGAAGATGTATAAAGTGTCACTTTCTGGGACATGTTTTTCTTTTCCTGATGGAGTATCATTGATGAAGTGAACTTCATAGTATCATCAAGTTTCGACCAGCAGTGTTTTTTTTTCATTAGTGAAACAGTTTGAAATTACTCATGCTTCGTTCTGTGGAAAACGGAAGATTTGGCGGCATCTGCCAATTTCATCCCATTAATAATTTTATTTTATTTCTAATATTAGGTGCATTGGTTTTGTAGATTCTTTTCATGAAGTGAAGAGCAAGCGCGAAAAGAAAAAAGATGTAGGTTTGTCTGAGAAATGCACTTTTTTTTTGGTTTAGAGCGGAGAAAAATTAGTTTCCATTTTTATAATACTGCTATCGCTTGCATGCATATGCTTTGTCTGGGATTGGTATTTATTTGTGAGTGAAATCATTATCACGTGAATATTTGTTTATCCATCCAGTTTAAATACTTCTGGCGTACAGTTCAAATACTTCTGACGTATCAAGATACCTATTTTGAAAAGATTACCAACACCGCTGTTTCACGTTTTGATTACTCATTTCTGGCTTTTTTTTTTGTATTCAGACTAAAGATGCACCAGATTCTAGGCCTCGTGCTCCTAATAATAGTACTAATCGCGCTAGTAAGGGAATCACAGACCGTTATGCTGGACGTGGTATGCATCTGTTCTTGTGAAAGTATTGGGAAAATCCATTACATATCAAGTTGAATAATTTGTTTGACGTTTGTGTTTTCCATAGAATCTGGCATTTTGCCAAGTAAACCTCCTAACAAAAAGGAAAATGGAACGTATGGTTATGCCGGTTCTTTATCTTCTGGGCATGGTATTGTGGGGAGCAGAATGAATCAGGAAGCTTCATCTAGAAGGTTGCATCTGTTGAAAAAAATAATCTAAAAGTTTTGTGATGTTTCTGCTTTTATCAGTTTTTGAACATTCGCTAACTACCTTGTACAATTGTTGCTAGTGCTTTACAATTTAGTATGTTTTGGATATGTAGTGCTCTTTAAATTTAGATCTACACCGATGGAGGATTGTCACACACACTACCAATACAACCTTTAATGATCCACATGCATCATTTAAACTTGTCATTGTTATTTTATTTTCAGCAAAAAATGACACCTCTTTCGAAAAATCCTTTTCAGTTTGTTTATTGATCTCGCTCATTTGATTTTTATTTCAGAGAGCATTATTGTTGTTTCTGCAAGCATGTGCATATTGTAGTTGTATATAAGTTAATGATATGTATTATAGTTCTTGTACCTTAGTCTCCTGTATTAGTGATTGTATGTGGTAAAAACTGTTTCTCATAGACAATTGATTTGTCAGAGATACAGTGGCCACAGAGAATAATATTCTGACATCAAGCACGGGTGATGGAACATCTTTATCGTCGCTGCCTTTATCTGGATACCAATCTGCCTGGTCGGGTGTTCCAGGTCAAGTTTCAATGGCTGATATTGTTAAGAAGGGTAGGCCGCAAAGCAAGGTTTCTGCTACGTACAATCCTCCTATCCACAATGTCAGTCTCCAAAATGTTGCAAATTATTCCCATCAGGGTTGGCAAACTTCCCCGGATCTTGGCATGTCAAACCAGAAGCTTCCTTCTACTGATGAATGGCCAATTATTGAACCTTTACCAGTAACGCATGTCACTATTGCAGATACGGCCATATGCTTAGAAACTTGTTCGAACCCATCGAGCTTGCCCCTTGATGGAGCTAATCTACGCATAGATCCTCAGGAAGATGAGTCTTATGAGGTGGAAGATGGTCTGCTTGAGACAATTAATGAAAATATAAACCATATCAGACCCGTGTCTGCATCAGGTAGAAGAAGTATAGAAGATGATGGCTCTGGCAATGCCTCTGCTTTTGAAAGCCATTTATATAAGGATATGAGTGCCTACAAACATCATGGGCATGGATTTGAGAGTAACGAAGGTGAAGTTAATACTATAATGTTTCCTTGGGTTAACTTTGACTTAATTGTGCTGCTTTTTCTATGTCTTGTTGAGGACTATTCCTTTGAACTCGTGAAGTAAAACCTTTGAAGTCATTTTTAATTTTGACATGGTGGATTGTAGTATTTACTTATTATGACTGCCAGAAACAGTTTCTGACTCTGATTTCTGTTATATGTGATTATTTTAAACCTCCACAGAAGATGCTGTATCATCAGTGTCTGCAAACTTGCAGCAATTAAGCTTGCAGAATGACGATCAGAGCTCACCATCGGAAGATGATAATCCTTCTGTTGTAATTCCAGACCACCTTCAACTTCATACTGCAGATTGCTTTCATTTGAGCTTTGGAAGTTTTGGATCTGGAGCAGTTCCTTTTCCTGGTTCCGGATCATATTCTTCTGTGGCCATGAAAAGTAATGTAGAGGAAATATCTGGACAAGCAGGTGTTCAATCTATCGTGCACGAAGAAACTAGGTATGCCCATCAACCAAGGACCTTTTTCTACTTTGTTTTCTTTTTCTTCAACTTGTTCTAATTCTTTGACAGAAATTCTGAGTACTATGGAGATGGGCATCTAAGATCTACCTTAGAAGAAAGTGTAATGCACAGAACTGGTGCCAATGCTGAAACTTATGACTCTTCTGCTACAAAAACAGAGGGATTGAAACAGGAGATCCATGACGGAACTCCCACTGATCAATACACATTCCCTTCCTCTGTACCTAGATTTCCATTTGAAAGCAACAATCAATCAAATGCGCAATTTACTCACCAGCAGATGAGTGCACAGATACACAATCTCACAAACTTACCTAATATAATGGTAATAAGATATACTGCATTCTTCTACTAGCTTCATGGATACCATCATTGTTTATTCCTTACCTGTTAAGTTAGCCACTGGATCTGCAGACTTAGGCATTTAAGGTGTTATCTTATGAACACATGTTTAAGCCTAGCAATAAAGTAAAAAAATTATCAATGGAATTAAATTGATGTTGTCTAGTATCAATCATACAAACTTTCTTTTATTGGACATCTATGGGAAAATCTGTTTATAATATTACCTTTAGTTTTTTAGTCATTTTTTGATGTTGCTGATGTCTTTTTCTCCACAGCAGGCATATTCCAGTTCACTGCCGAGCACTTTGTTGACTTCAAATGTTCATTCAGTGAGAGAAGATTTCCCATGTTCACCCTTCCCTCTTACACAGTCAATGCCTGCAAAATACGGCAATGCTACTGGTCCCACCAATTCCATGTCAGAGGTACATCTCTGGCTGATGAACTCCAATGCTTTGCGATTTTTTTGTATCCAATTCAATTTTGCTATGATGATGTCATACGTAGTTTTATTGATTATTTTGTAGTAATATAGAGTAATAACTAACAAGAAATTAGATGTCCCAAATCTTTTATTTAAGTGGCTGTTAAAAACTCAAACATCATCTGCTGACTAGAAAACTATACCAAACTCTGCTCTTGTAGGATTTTTTCCCTTGCAAATTTTCCTTTTTAATGTTTCCTTCATAAAAGAAATTGTACTCATTGCTAAAGAAGAGAAGGAAAGAAATCAAAGAATTACATCAAAATTTTGTCTTGAAAATATAGTGCGCTAGTGGCAATATATATATATATATATATATATATATATCTTTTCGACACCGCCAATATAATCTTTTGGTTGAACTAATCACGTTTCTTCAAAGTTGGAGCCAGGGCTGATAAAAAAATGATCATTTTGATTAAATTTGTTCTCTCTCTCTCTCTAAATATGCAATCAAATGAAAGTCGTTATCATTCTCGCCTTTGTCATTATTTTACCAATTTATGACATTCTTACACTTATCTTTTGTTTTTGTTGTACGGATAGTTAAACTAGGCTTGAACATCTTTTAGTTTCCTGTCAGACCATGCTTGTTCGGTTTTATAGATTTGTTGTAAAGCTACTCTTGTTTGAAAGGAGGATGCATGCTCACTTGTTTGATCCCATGAATTGAACTTCTTATTCATATCTTTAATCTTATATTAGGCATATGTACATCTCCTTGCCCTTTTAGTTTTTCGTACGCCATTGGCTAGACCGAAGTCATTATTTTTAAATTTTAATCAACTAAAAATGGTTGTGTAGCTAGTTGTTTTTTTGTCGCTCGGTATTCGCTCTTTTGTATATGGGAGAACCTTTAGATTTGAAATCAGGAATAAATTTTTCTTAATGATGTACATATTTTCAGCATTTTTTCTCGATTAATTAAGAACTGGAGTAAGATTTGTTAGAATTTTTTAAACTTTGAAATATTTTGGTAAACTTTTGAATAATTTATAATGTCCATACAGGCTATGAGAACAATTACCATTCAAAATCCTCAGCCATCGGCACAAACCTTGCCTAGCGCAGGAGTTAATTCAGGCCCATCCCTTCCACAACACCTTGCAATTCATCCTTATTCTCAACCAACTCTTCCTTTGGGACATTTTACAAACATGATGGGATACCCTTTTTTGCATCAAAGCTATCCATACATGCCTTCAGCTTTTCAGCAAGCATTTGCTGGAAATAATTCTTATCATCAGTCTCTTGCAGCTGTTCTTCCACAGTATAAAAGCAGTGTCTCTGTCAGTAGTTTACCGCAATCTGCCACCATTGCTGGATTTGGAAGCTCAACCACCATTCCAGGAGGAAACTATGCACTAAACACTCCTGCTGCTCCCCCTAGCACAACCAACATTGGCTATGATGATGTTTTAAGTTCTCAGTACAAAGACAATGGTCATTTGATGTCGCTTCAGCAGGTAATTTCTTGTTCATTGATCCAACTTTGTCAAATTAAGAATGATTTTATTTTTACCTTCTTGTTTTACCATCTTAAAATACTCACTGACGAGTCAATCACTTATTGATTAATTGAAGGTAATAAAGACTATTTATAATTGACTTCATTTGTTGTACTTTAATTTAACTAATTATTGGTTGACACATCATTTTAAGACGGCTCAATAAGAAGGTGCATTTTGATTTATTTAGTCATGCTATAAATGGTTTTAACTTCAGTTTTTTTAAAATGTACTCATCTGAATGTTTTTGCAGAAAACATGATTAAATTTTGTGACATTACCTTTTACCATCTTTAGGGTGGAAAACAAGGTGCATTTTGATTTATTTGGATTAAAAGCTATTTTTATACATTTTAGTGGATCTTGGGACTGAAATGATCTTGGAGGAGCTTTTTTTGCAATGTTTTTTCTCAAAATAACGATAGATTTACGTTCTAAGCATTATTTCTTTTTATATACGCTGATGTATGATTTGTAATTAGTTTAGTTAAAGTTTATTTAATGTATTATAATTAAATAATTATTTATGATATTAGTTGCATAAATGATCATGTGACCTGTCACGTCTACAATAAATAAATACGTTAGGAAAAAGTAAACATAATATGATTTTTTTCTCAAAATAACATCTTTTTGTAGTTCTGTTGAGATTGAACACCTATGCAACGTTTTTTATTTGACAGAATGATAACTCCGCAATGTGGGTCCACGGCCCGGGCGCTCGGACCATTTCCGCTGTTCCTGCTAGCACATATTACAGCTTTCAGCAGGGCCAAAGTCAGAATCCGCCCGGTTTCCGGCAAGGTCAACAGCCATCGCAGCATTACGGAGCTCTTGGGTACCCAAACTTCTATCATTCTCCTGCAGGAATGTCGCCGGAGAATCAACAATCGCAGATTCCGAGGGAGCAATCCCTGAATAGCAGTGAGCAACAGTCTCAACTCATCTGGCAAAACAGCTACTAATTTAATTTCTCTTGTTTTTTTTTGTTGTAGTGAGTTTAAACGTGGCCAGGCCAAGCCAATAGGCATTGCTTGTTCTTTCATTTTCTTTTACTTGGACTGCCATGCTTCCTCCTCCCTGTGCCACGAGCTATGTACTCTCTCTCTCTATAATTTAATTTCACTTAGTTTCTCTCTCCTCTTATCTCACCTGTTTTGGTCCCATAATGTTCTGGATCGTAGTTGTCTTATTTCGCATCTTGGATCGACTCTCAACTATAGTTTCTCAAACCAATCCCGCATCATCGAGCTTGATCCCTATCATGGGGCGGGGAGCCGAGTAGTGAGGGTCTTTGAGTCGGGGAGGAGAGGTCACTTGTCTATGCACTTATGATGTTAGGGAGTGTGCACATGCTTGTTTGATCATGTTTATCAAGAAATAGAATTAGAAACGAAATTTAAGTTTCATGATTTTTGGAAATGAGACAGAATATATTTAAAAAAATAAAATATAATAATAAATATATTTTTATTATATTTAGGTTGGGTTATAATTAATTTAGCGGGTTTATAATCAATTTTAAGATTTGTATAGGATTTTATTAGGGTTGAGTCAGATTTTATTCGATTTTAGAATTTTTTTGACTCACGGTCTCTGTTCTGATTTTACAGTTTTTTTATTCATAAAGACTAGAACTGATACATAAATGATGATTTTTTAAAAATTAAAAGCAAGATCAAATTAAAACTGACGATTCCGTTCTGATTTATGATTCTAGCCTCTATATGTTACACTTCTCTCCCATTTATCAAAGATTAAAGGAAAGATATTAGATTATTCTATACGCTCATAGAAAAGATTTCAACCATTCGACTAAATTTGTCATTCATCATATTGTTCGATAGACCATATCGAAGCGAGTGAATATGTATGTTATGTGACATTGAATTCGTTATTCATGTTAGGTGATTCCATAACCAAACCGATCCAAACTCAACTGAAAATCAGGCTAGTTATTCACCGAAAAATCGGTTGCAGTTCGATCTTCGGGTAATAAACACGAAACTGAACATCGATCGGGTTGGTCGGGTTGACTCGAAAATCAACTCGAGCCTACCCCTAATTAAATGTAATGTGCAATCTTGATGCACACAATTATCATCACAAGTGCAATCGTCTCACAAGGAGATTGATCCAAACTTGGGAAACAGCTCCCGGAAGAACGAATTCACGGTTTACGAATTTGAAATTTGAAATAAAATTCTCATTCTTGAAACAAATTTACATTCGACGATTCATCCGACAACTTTTTCACAACACTTTGTCGGAAACCAGACAGAAAAGGACGCGATTTTCTCACTTTCCGGGGGCGAAGTTGGTGGCGTAAGCCCAGGCGTTGTTGTTGACGGGATCCGCGAGGTGATCGGCGAGGTTTTCCAGCGGTCCTTTTCCGGTGACGATGGCCTGAACGAAGAATCCGAACATGGAGAACATGGCTAGCCTTCCGTTCTTCAACTCCTTCACTTTCAGCTCTGCGAATGCCTCCGGGTCGTCGGCCAGACCCAACGGGTCGAACGATCCGCCGGGGTAGATCGGGTCGGTGACTTCTCCGAGTGGCCCGCCGGCGATACGGTAGCCTTCTACGGCGCCCATCAAGATCACCTGAGAAGCCCAGATGGCTAAAATGCTCTGAGCGTGGACCAAGCTTGGGTTGCCCAGATAGTCTAGACCCCCTTCGCTGAAGATCTGAGATCCGGCCTTGAACCACACGGCCTCGCCGAACTTCACGCCGTTCCGGGAAAGAAGTTCCGGGAAGACGCAGCCGAGAGCTCCTAGCATGGCCCACCGGGAGTGGATGACTTCCAGCTCCCGGTTCTTGGCGAAGGTCTCTGGGTCGGCTGAGAGTCCGGCTGTGTCCCAGCCGTAGTCGCCGGGGAATTCTCCGGTCAAATAGGATGGAGGTTCGCCGGAGAATGGACCCAAGTACTTGACGCGTTCTGGGCCGTACCATGGGCTGCCGGAGGGTGCAGGTTTTCCACCGGTCTTCCTCATGCTGACTCTGCCACTTCCGACGATCTCGGGGGCAGAGGGAGAGAGCTTCACCGCCTTTCCAGCGAAGGACGGGGAGGAGAGGGCCATGGAAGAAGCAGCCATTGTTACCGGCGAAGGAAGAAAAGATTTTTCAGTTCGGAGAAGTGATGAGGATGGATGCTCTCTGGCTTCCATCTTATAGGAAGAGAGAGAGAGAGGTTTTTAGCCGCTGGAGATCAATATCTACATTCCTATTGGCTACAAGGATTGAGTATTGGATATTCTGACTACACGTGGCAGTCTAGCGACCATGAAAGATCCATCTCTGTTTTCAGACAAGAAGATAATAAAAAAAATCTTAAAATCATTTCGAATTTATTATCCTCCAATAACAAACTGCCAAGTCAGCAGAAATAGCTTTGAAAATATCCACCTTAGTAGGTTGACAGAACAGAGGGTCTGACGTTTTCTAGCCAACGGATCAGATTGGATCAGATTGGATGCCGATCTAACCCGATCCGAATGTTGTAGGATGAGAGTTTTCAATCCGATCGGATCGGCTCCAAAACGTCATCTGAATCTGATCCGATCCGAATCCATTTCAAATTATCAGATCGGATCGGATCGGCAATCAATCCCGAGCTGAGCATCAAATTTTCGAAACTGAGGCAGAGATATAGAGTATTTTCCAGAGAAAGGGGTTCCAAATCCGATTACTAAAAATCTAAAAATGATCCAAATCCGATGACAAAAAAGTAAAATCATTCTAAATCTATCAATAATCTAAATAATCATAATCCAACACAATAAATCAATAATAATCTCAAACAATCATAATCTAAATTCCAAAACAATCATAATCCAAAACAATCTCGATTTCAGAATACATAATACAAAAACAATTCATACTCACAGTTCTCAACGTTAAAGTTTCAACATAATACATAAAGTAAAACATACAAAACTATCACAATTCGCCGACTAGAGGCCAATAATTGACTCAATGTCTCATCTGGTTGCATTCTCCATAATTTCTACAAAAAAAATACATAAAACACATTTATTAATATAACATTAATAAATAGTAATGTTACCAAATAACGTGTAGTGGAAAACTTGAAATATACTTTTGTCAATCGTTTTGTAATCTTCTAATACCTCCGAAAAAAATAGAGTTCCAGATTCATAACGGATCCAACTCTGAGTGCATATAAGGGCCTCCACTGTTGTCGGTAATAGAGAAGTGAGGAATGAGTCAATAACACAACCACCATAACTAAAAGCTGACTTAGACAGCACTGTAGAAATCGGAACGATCAACACATCTTTGGCGATCCTACTCAAAATCGGAAATTTATAAGAATTCAATTTCCACCATAGTAAAATGTCCAGATTATAAAAAAAACTCTTCTTCAGCATCGTGTAGGTAGACGTCAAGTTCAGACCTACTAATTCTGAACTCGGTAAAAGATGACCCGGAGTATAATCTAGAAAATAACGGATCCTTCAGTATTGGTGCACTAACAGTGGACGAACTCGATGGTTCGTCACTTGCACCTTTATAGTCACTGTAAAGTCGGCATAAAAGAACATCTAATTCGTCATAATATTCACGCCTCCGCTCCTCCTCCATCAGAATCGTCAAACAAAGCTTTAACATATTAGCTTTGGACCGAAGATCCAAAACAACTGCAATCCACATAAGTTTATTCATTTTCTCGACGTCGCCCCAATACTTGTCGAATTTTGCAATCATGCCATTAGTCATTAAGCTCAATAATGGATTAGAACATTCAACGTGCATTTGAATATTAAGCTTCATTCGACATACCTCACTAACATACATGTTGGAAGTCACATACGAAGAACCTGATATTGCAATCGTCGAATCATAAAAAATTTCTAAGAATTTGCTAAATTGACGAATATTCACCCAATCTTCGTCTGTGAGAAGCCCTTCTTCTCCCATATATGCCAAGAACTGAGTGTCGAATTCTGCAAGTTTGTCGAATGCAGCTGCATACTTCTCAGCTCTTTCCAACATAAGGTATGTCGAGTTCCATCGAGTAGGCACATCAGATGTCACATTGCCCTTAAATGTGATTTTCATCATGTCGCTGCAACTTTTGAACTTCAGTAAACGTGTTGGTGAGGACTTAACGCACTTCACCGCCCTCCGTACTCGACTAATAGAAGCTTGATGCTCTTTAAGCCCATCATTCACAATTAAATTGGTGATATGAGCAATGCATCGAACGTGAATGAACTCTCCATCCAAAACTAATTCATTCCAATGTCGCAAACTCTTAACCATATGTGCAACAATGATCACATCATTTGAGGAGGTGTTGTCTACCGTAATTGTGAACACCTTTTCAATCCCTCAATCGCGCAAACAATGCTCAATTAATCTTCCAATGGTTTCTCCTCTTTGGTCATCAATTTGTCGAAAATTTAAAATTTTCTTCTGCAATTTCCAATCTCCGTCTATAAAGTGGCCTGTCAAAACCAAATAGTTTATATTCTGCGCAGACGTTCAAGTATCTGTAGTCAGACAAACTCTCTGATTACTTTTATTAAAATATTCTTTCAACTGAATTTTTTTCCTCTTATAAATGGCCTTGATATCCCTTGACACTGACCTGCGTGAAGGTAGAACCAACTCGGGTCAGAGATATGCTTACTACTTTCTGAATATGTCTTTTTCTACCATTCTAATCGGTAGTTCATCAGTTGATCATGCTGGCAAGTACTTCACGCGCTTCTGCCTGTGTGAAAGACGATACAGAAGACGAGCTTGCTTCCCCTTTCAGCGTAGTAAAAGACAACTTTCTTCTGTAATTGATCTATGGCCAATAAATACTTATTGCAACTATTCAAATGCTTTGTCATATTCGAACTTCCTGCCTTCTTTGTATGACAAGTATTTTTTTGCCACAATGGTTGCAGCTAGCTCTCGGATCCTTCCGATCACATCCTTCAACCAATGTAAAATGATCCCAACATGCAGCCCCCAACGCTCTTTTTCTTGGATTAGGGCCAGACTCAATAGGATTCATAGTTGTCGTAGGAGTTGTCGATGTTGGTTGTATCGTTGTGTCGATAGTTGCAGTTGCAGAAGCTGTACTTTCCATTCTGCAAAAAAACAACCAAAGCAAATAACGCAATTCAATAACAAACGCAATTCAATAACAATCAATAACAAATAACGCAATTCATCCAAAATTCTAAATTCTTATATATTAAAATGATTGAATCAAATAATTCATTCTCAATTAACAAAGTTGAAACACGGATTCAACCATCAATCACGAGCCGGATTCAATCAGAATTAACAAAATTGTATAATTCAATCAAAATTCTAACATTTGTATAATACATTCTCAAATCTCAATCACAATTCAATCAAATTTAATTCAACAAGTTTAATTTACAAAAAACATTTTATACATAAATTAATTAATTCCAAGAGTGTCGGTAGAATCAGAAGCAGCGGAGGGCCGGAGGGCTAGAGGCAGAGGATGCAGCGGATGAGGGCCGGAGGCAGATGCAGCGGAGGCAGAAGCAGCGGAGGGCCTCGGGTGTTCGTCGTTCTGACTTTGTTGGAGTGCGCCGGCTGTTCGTCGTCGACGGGGTTCAGAGTCGGGGTAAGTCGTCGATACGCCGGGTTGTTCGTCGGAGGAGGTTATTCGTCGTTGGTTGTTCGTCGTCGCGAATGAGGGGACGAGATTGCACAAACACGAATACACGATTGAAAGCTTGAAACCCCAATTCAAAAATTTGGGGATATTTAATCAGATTTGGAGAATCCGACGTTCGGATTGGATCAGATTGGCTTCGAATCCGATAGCCAATCCGATCTGATAAGGATCCGAACGTCGGATCAAATTACATATTATTCTACCGAATACCTGGTCCGATCCGACTGAATCCGATCAGATTGGATCGGATCCGCCCACCCCTAGTTCATATTACCACCAGTTTTTATTTTATTACATAAATAGAAACAAATAAATATATTTTTTTATTATATTCATATATAATTTTAAGTAATTGAATCAAATTCAAATTAAATTTTAAATTTATTTTAAATTTTACCTAAATTTATATATTTGTTGACTCACAATTCAATTGTGATTTTACTGTATTTAAGAATTAGAATCAAAACCAGACCAACAGCTCCTAGCTGATTTTTATTTCCTTGGTCAATCAAAAATCAAAATTATGAATTGAATTTTTTTTGTCTTGGTCCAAATACATATTTAAAATAAATATTTTTTTTTATTTTAAGCAATTGAATCAAGTTTGAAATTAACTTTTAAATATATATTAAATTTTATTTTATTTTAGGAAATTTTATCAAATTTTGGACATTTTTTGACTCGTGATTTAATTGTGATTTGATAATTTTTAAAAATTAAAACCGAAATCAAATCAAAATCAATTGCTTTTAACTGGACTGTGCTCTTATTCTAGTTTTGCCCCACCCCTACTCATTAGTAGGTGAAACAACATAAAAAATCACAATTTAAAACAGATCTGCTATTCGTACACATCCGATCTAGTTTTGTTCATCATAGTTATCAATTAAACTTCAAATTTTTGAACTTCAGACAATCTTCGGTGTCAAAACTATGAAAATTGAAAATTGAACTACACAAAGTATTATCGAATTTGAATACAAAGCGTTTAAATCTGCTAAAAAATCGTCAGAAATAGACATACTTAAACTCTATCTCAAAGTCGATAATTTTTAAAAATTGGAAGTGAACCGTGAAACAAGGTGCGTTCCATTGACCATTATTTGAGTTCTTCGGTGAAATCAGACCCCCCGATGGTACATTTTGTACGTTACTTGAATGTTAATACCATCGCGCAAAGAACAAGTTACAAAGTTATGTTATATAAATTTAGAATTATAATTCATTTTTAAAAATTAATTATAAATAATAAAACAAGGGCTTGAACTTAGGCTGTTTTTCTCACAACGGTGGTAAAATCGTCTGGAATAGAAGGAAGCCACGTGGCAGTAGAAGATATACCCGAATCTCATCAACCAATCAAATTGAAGATTTAGATACTGCTGGGATAACCCCCTTTCTCCATCCTTTTCTATTTATGATTCACTTCTTCCGCCTTCGTTCCACCACCCCGACGTTAAATCTCCGGCTAAGTTACAGTCTCCTCCGACCTCCACCATGGCTGCTTCAACTATGGCTCTCTCATCCCCAGCCTTCGCCGGAAAGGTAGTCAAGCTCTCTCCCTCTGCCCCCGAGATCGTCGGAAGTGGCAGAGTCAGCATGAGGAAGACCGGTGGAAAACCTGCACCCTCCGGCAGCCCATGGTACGGCCCAGAACGCGTCAAGTACTTGGGTCCATTCTCCGGCGAACCTCCATCCTATTTGACCGGAGAATTCCCCGGCGACTACGGCTGGGACACAGCCGGACTCTCAGCCGACCCAGAGACCTTCGCCAAGAACCGGGAGCTGGAAGTCATCCACTCCCGGTGGGCCATGCTCGGAGCTCTCGGCTGCGTCTTCCCAGAGCTTCTGTCCCGGAACGGCGTAAAATTCGGCGAAGCCGTCTGGTTCAAGGCGGGATCTCAAATCTTCAGCGAGGGGGGTCTAGACTATCTGGGCAACCCAAGCTTGGTCCACGCTCAGAGCATTTTAGCCATCTGGGCTTCTCAGGTGATCTTGATGGGCGCCGTCGAAGGCTACCGCATCGCCGGCGGGCCACTCGGAGAAGTCACGGACCCGATCTACCCCGGCGGATCGTTCGACCCGTTGGGTCTGGCCGACGACCCGGAGGCATTCGCAGAGCTGAAAGTGAAAGAGTTGAAGAACGGAAGGCTAGCCATGTTCTCCATGTTCGGATTCTTCGTTCAGGCCATCGTCACCGGAAAAGGACCTCTGGAAAACCTCGCCGACCACCTCGCCGACCCCGTCAACAACAACGCCTGGGCTTACGCCACCAACTTCGTCCCCGGAAAGTGAGAGATAATCATATGGATTCGTGAAAAAGACTGTAAAGTTTTTCTGTAAAATCAATCCGATGAATCTTATTTCCAACGCGCACTGATCTCCAATGAAAATTCCGTTCTACTGCGACGGTGGGTTTTACTGCAAGTCCACCATTGTTTCTCTCTTCCCGGCCCATATCTGCAATTTCGGTTTCTACCTTGTTCGAACCGGCCCGTTTGATCTAATGGCCATACTTTAACCTAATAATTATTCCCCTCTTAATAATTAGAATTATAGTTGGATTTAATATTGAAATAAATACCTCAAATACTTAAAAAATTGAAATTTACAATCCAAAATTAATAGAGCTTAGTTTAAGAGCCGAATCGAGTAAAATTATCATACCATTGTGCCAAAATCGGCTCGAGTCATTGACTAAACGTCCATGTTTAATCATGCTCTTAAAATATCGTACATGTATCTACTATATACTATTATGGTTGCACACAGGCTAGTTCAATTTGGTCTTCAATTTCATAAAATTTAACCTTTTTCATAAGTTTAATTGTACATGCTCTCTCCCTCTGTCTCCGAGATCGTCGGTAATGGCAGAGTCAGCATGAGGAAGACCGGTGGAAAACCTGCACCCTCCGGCAGCCCATGGTACGGCCCAGAACGCGTCAAGTACTTGGATAACCGAAATGCAATTTTGGTTCGTTTGGCAAGTCGTTTAATTGCCACCCCTTCTGGGATTCCAATTTGGTTTCGAATTTCACCGATTATATATTTTACCATTTGGATAACCAAAAACACAAACCGGGTTTCAATTGTATAGAACATTGGCGTGTTTTTTTAAAATAAAACCGACCCGAACCAACTCTTCTTATTCGACCCACAAGTACAGGCTGATTTCGGCCACCTTACGATATTGATCGCTTTGACCGGAAATCGGCACTTTTTTGTTTTTTTAAATTTAATTCTACGTCATTAGGTATTTTTCAAACGTAGGTCATTGTTCCACAATTCATAATCTCATCTAAAATACGTATTTAAATAATATTATCAGCTTATTTATTGTGTATCCGAGACTGCCACGTGGACGTGAAAATCAGAACATAGATCACTTTCAGCCAATAGGAATTCAGATAATGATCTTCAAAGATGACGATCCATNGATAATTTTTAAACATGGGAAGTGAACCGTGAAACAAGGTGTGTTCCATTGACCGTAGTTTGAGTTCTTCGGTGAAATCAGACCCCCCGATGGTACATTTTTTACGTTACTCGAATGTTAATAACATCGCATAAAGAACAACGTTACAAAGTTATGTTGTATAAATTTAGAATTATAATTCATTTTTAAAAATTAATTATAAATAATAAAACAAGGGCTTGAACTTAGGCTGTTTTTCTCACAACGGTGGTAAAATCGTCTGGAATAGAAGGAAGCCACGTGGCAGTAGAAGATATACCCGAATCTCATCAACTAATCAAATTGAAGATTTAGATACTGCTGGGATAACCCCCTTTCTCCATCCTTTTGTATTTATGATTCACTTCTTCCGCCTTCGTTCCACCACCCCGACGTTAAATCTTCGGTTAAGTTACAGTCTCCTCCGACCTCCACCATGGCTGCTTCAACTATGGCTCTCTCATCCCCAGCCTTCGCCGGAAAGGTAGTCAAGCTCTCTCCCTCTGCCCCCGAGATCGTCGGAAGTGGCAGAGTCAGCATGAGAAAGACCGGTGGAAAACCTGCACCCTCCGGCAGCCCATGGTACGGCCCAGAACGCGCCAAGTACTTGGGTCCATTCTCCGGCGAACCTCCATCCTATTTGACCGGAGAATTCCCCGGCGACTACGGCTGGGACACAGCCGGACTCTCAGCCGACCCAGAGACCTTCGCCAAGAACCGGGAGCTGGAAGTCATCCACTCCCGGTGGGCCATGCTCGGAGCTCTCGGCTGCGTCTTCCCGGAACTTCTTTCCCGGAACGGCGTGAAGTTCGGCGAGGCTGTCTGGTTCAAGGCGGGATCTCAGATCTTCAGCGAGGGGGGTCTAGACTATCTGGGCAACCCAAGCTTGGTCCACGCTCAGAGCATTTTAGCCATCTGGGCTTCTCAGGTGATCTTGATGGGCGCCGTCGAAGGCTACCGCATCGCCGGCGGGCCACTCGGAGAAGTCACCGACCCGATCTACCCCGGCGGATCGTTCGACCCGTTGGGTCTGGCCGACGACCCGGAGGCGTTCGCAGAGCTGAAAGTGAAGGAGTTGAAGAACGGAAGGCTAGCCATGTTCTCCATGTTCGGATTCTTCGTTCAGGCCATCGTCACCGGAAAAGGACCGCTGGAAAACCTCGCCGACCACCTCGCCGACCCCGTCAACAACAACGCCTGGGCTTACGCCACCAACTTCGTCCCCGGAAAGTGAGCCCTGCCGATGTATTTCCGACGAACGGAAAAGGGACCGGAATCCGCTAGATCTGTGAATCATTTTGTAAAATTACTCTTCAATTTAATCCATTTCTTTTCTTGAAATTTTCTTATCTGCATCTAATTAGCGATCTTACGTATACCAAATCGTATAAGTCAATAATAATTCATCCATAAACATCGTCCAAGTCCTTCTTACAAGTTACAATCGTCTAATAACCCAAAAATTAGAACACCAGGCAAACAGCTATCTACGGTAAATGAGTGCAAAAAACAAGAAAACAAGAGAATGACAAATTTAAAATTAAAAAATTATTAATTTTTTAAGTTTTAAAATGTATTTTAATATTTTTTTATGCTTATAATTTTTTGTTATTTTACACGATAATTAGATAAATGCAAAACTATTTAGGATGAATCTTATATGTAATAATTTAATTTTTTTTGTACAAATTAATTTCTAAATGATATGAAATATTTTTAATATAATATTTATATTTACATTACTTTATAAAATGTTTAATTATTCATCAATTTTTCGAATAACATGAATTAAATAGACGTACGTTAAATTCATTTAAGCTCGACAAACTTGACTTAAATAGACTGGAGCGAGTCGGCTCGAGCTAAAATTTTAAAAAAAAACCGACATACTCTAATAGACTTGTTAAACTCGACAAGCAAAATAGTTTTGGCTAATCTCGCTCGAGCCAGCTCTATATCTACAATAATGTACACCGGAAAATTAGTCCACGGGTTAATACGCAATATAGATTATCAAATTATATTAAATGCTATTGTTTAAAGGAAAAATAACTAAAGCCCCAATTTCATTTTTATTTTTTTTAAATAAATCGAAGAAAAAAAGTGCAGCAAATGCTTTTCAAATTAACAAAGTGGGTTGGACATCAGGCCGGGTATTTAAAAAAAAATACCCGATCCGTTCGGGTATCGGGTATGGAGCAGTACTCAAAATCCGGACCTATCCGAAAAAATAGAAAAATACCCAGATCCGGGAATTCCGGGTAGAATCCGGGTATTTTTTAGTCTACCCGAAATTTAAATCTTTTCGAAATGTTGCTTACCTGGATCCGGGTATGATCCGGGTATTTTTGGATATTGATAAAAAAAACAGAATATCATTGAAAAAATAATAAAATTGATTCTTGGAGGGTTGGGTTGGGTATTAAACACGAGTATCGAGTATTTTTACAATACCCGGTACCTGTACTCCCTACCTGTTTATCCGAACCAAAAACCATATTTTTACTCGTTACCCTACCCGTACCAGGCCCGGACCTTAAGGTCGCCCGGACCTTAAGGTTTCAGGCCAGACCTTAAGGTCCGGTTCGGGTTGCCCACCCCTAATCATACCACTTCAGATTTTCCTTATTTTTCACAAAATTCCAACTAATTAGGTCGTCAAATTTGAATGAGTTTGACCTCCAAGATCTAATATCTTACTCTAAGCAAACCCTAATTTGAATGAGTTTGACTTTCTGATTTAAACAAGTCATAAACAACAATAGAAAAACACAAGATATCATTATTATAACACCTTCCCTGCCATTTTTAATAAGAAAAAAAACCCATTTCCAGAATCTGAACATAAACAGAAAAACATTTAAATGTCCCATTTTTTCAGAGAAACAAACCCTGTTGAACCAGAAACAAATGACACGGGGTTTCTCAATTTCGGAAATAAAATAAGAACAACCAACTAACCTCTGTTCCTTAACTCGCAGACAAATGAGTTACATAAACAAATTGGGTCTTGAAGCCTTGTATGTAGTCTTAAGGCTCCTCGTTGGTGGCCTAACCTTTTTGAACACCAATGGGAATTTGATCTTGGAGTCGTGGAATTGCTTGGTGCTCTCCCTTTTACAAAGCTTGGCAGGGACAGTAGCCGTCTTGATGATTTGGATGCATGGAAACCTCACTCTATGACGTGAAGCCATCTCATTGTACATATGTTCAACAGCCCCATTGAGTGTGGTGTCACGATACTCCTTGTACATGTTGTGATAACCAGTTCGGCTTTGATACCTTAACCAGATACCGTAGTTCTTGATTGTGGTTGGATTTTTCTCAAAGATCTGCGAGTGATGTGATAGGGCCAACCCCATGAGTGCAGGTTTAAGATAGAGATTAGTCAATATGAGAGGACATTGACCTATATATAGAGAGGTTTAGTTATTAGTGAGGTATCAAAAAATTTAGGATAAACTTTGGAGGAGAGATGAGCCTCCATTAATTGCTTCTCAAGGGGAAGAAGAAGAGCCTTCATTAATTGTTCTCCATTCTATTATAATCGTTTTCTATTCTTTGTTGTTTGTTGCCTTTGTGTTTTTTCTTTGGTGCTTTGATAGGTTCTAACATAAGTTTGAGATTCACGTCCAACAATCGACAAGCATGTAACAAAAAGATAACATTGCAAAAGGATGACATCATATGTGTTTCATCATATACGTTTATGCATATAAATTGTAAGCTCATCAGTCTATTTAGCTGCAACAAAGTAGATTGAACACAACCCCAATACCCATAGAAAAACTAATGTCAAGTGATGCAAATACATTAGTAACATATTATAAGTAAGCTAACAAGCCATTTGAACGGAGGAAGAAAAATGGTCATAGCCATTATTATCATTAACGCTTATGTCAAACTACTAGTGAAAAGTAACGGTAAATAAATAATGTACAAAAATGTTGTTCCAATGACAACAAAATATTGTACCAAAAAAAACCACAATTTCAAACCAAGTAGACTAATTTAAACTGACAAGGAAATCATTAATAACACATTACAATTTCATCGATACTAATATTCCACATATACGTAAAAAAATAAACACAACCAGAGACTTGTCAATAAATTATCAAAGAATCAAGTCTACTACGTTCAATTATGTTACAGATAACCAGGCAGGAAGTTAACTGAAGGAATGAGTGAACTATTTTAATAAGCGGTGACAATTAGTAAACTAAATACATCAACATTACAAGTTGAGCCATATAGTTCTTCCTGGGCGACCCCTACCCTAATTACCATCTCTAACCTCTAATTCAACTAGAACTTGATTCTCTACGAGATCATTGTTAGATTAGATATATGAAAGAATTAATAATGGTTTATGTACCTCGTTGATAGCAAGCACTTGGCCATTGCTCTTCTTGACCTTTTTGAGCTTCCTCAGAAAGTACCTGCAGGGACGCTAATAAATACCATTTTGACAAGAACAGATTCGCAATTCTAAAAAAACCAATCACAAAACTCACCAAAACTTAGACTTAGCCCGAACGGCATTCGTTGCCCACAGCTTCATACGATAGATCTTGGGGTGCTCATCTGCTTCAGTAGGGAGAGCTCTTCCCACAACCTGATACTGATGAAACTGCAAATCCAAACCAAAGAAAATCATGCAAACTTACATAAACGATACGAAGACACAAGAAATTTGATTTAATTTGAGAAAACGTCTTCGGGAATTTAAGGTAAGCAGAAAATTGGGAGACAAGATGAGTAGCAATAACCGTTTGATGAAACTGAACGTAAAACCTCACCCTGTAAGTAACCATTTCCGAGCGGAGGAGGAGGAGAAGACGCGGGTTTCTCTTCTACACTATGCGCACAATCTAAGAAAACACAGCTAGGGTTTTCTTAGCATTATATACGAAGGTGGGAGAACGAAGGAAACCCTAAACCTAGAATTTCCGGGATGATTGGGCGTTTTTACGATAATGGGCTTCGCTACTAATTAACTCAACCCTAACTTTATGGGTTTATTTATGGGTAATAAAATTATAATTATACGAATTANTCACGTACGTGCCTGATACTATGAACGCTTTTTTTATGCCACTTAATTCAATGCGTCAATGCAAAGAACACCCTTTGAATTCGACCTTCAAGTGTGTCTTGATGTTACAAAGCGTGCACAAAAATTGATAAACTTTGCAAATAGAAAACAACTCGAACTTTTCAAAAATACTAAAATTATTGTCACGTTTAAATGACCATTTTATTATGGTTCTTCTGCATTCGTGTTCAAAATAAGAATATATAAAAGGAAAGAGGAAAAATCTTTCAATATTAATACAATAAATATAATAAAAAATCATTTATATTTGAATAAATTATTTAATTTAACGCTTCAACGTATATAATAAAAAAATAAGATAAAATAACTTTGACATTACTCGACATTTATTCCGATCTTAAGTCTTACCATTCGAACCACATCGAGTGACATTCATATGATTTGGTCGTGAGATTACAACCACGAACAAATAGTTTCGAGTAGTCGATTAAACTCAAAAATTTCAAGGAGCAATTGTTGCTAAGAACTCGAGTAAGTTTCGAGAAAATAAAACAATCGTTGAAATCGACTAAGTGTTTTTGCAATCTCATAGAATTTTCATCACCAAATAAGAGACCCTCATGAACTGCCAACAAGCTTGTTCGATCAAGGAGACAACTTAGAGCCGTCTTCCTCTCCTACCTCCCTTTCGACGCGTGCTGTCTGTCGGAATTGGAGTAACATCCTCTGCAATGTGGGAAAAATCCGAACCAAAATCAATTTATTCCACTTTTTAACAAGCTCGAGATTAATCATATAAACAAAGTCACGATGTACGATGACACACGATCTAGTAATCAAATCAACGGAAAAAAGGGAATGTACCAAAAATCGTAACATATTATCTCGCAGAAATGACTAGCCCTTAACTCGATTTCTTTCGACCAAACTAGCTTCAAAATCATCCAAGATTCTTCTTGTCATGTTTTATCAAATGGGATTTAATCGTTATGAAAGAAACTCGTAAAAAGAAATGGATCAGCCAGGATGAAAACTTCGGCAAAAATTATTTAAGCATCACTAAATCAAACAAATAAATAGTAATTGAACTTCAAATCATAATAAAAACTTCGAGAGGCTAAAACCTCACCTATACGACCAATCCTCATTCCAGAACGTGCAAGTGCACGCAAGGCAGACTGAGCACCTGGACCAGGTGTTTTAGTCTTGTTTCCTCCAGTAGCCCGTAGCTTAATATGAAGAGCAGTAATGCCAAGTTCCTGATTAATTCACCATTTATAAGGGGTTACTACAGAGGTACAAACTAAATAGCCTATGATTTGCATGGAGAAGATATAGCAGTAGCATACAAAACACACAAAATAATAGGGAAATTGAATAAACATCAAAAAGTAAAGAAATTATTACTGAAGATGAGATAATATTAAAGATAAAGACCTTGCATCTCTGAGAAACATCTTGAGCTGCAAGCATTGCAGCATATGGGGAAGACTCATCCCTGTCTGCCTTCACCTTCATCCCACCTGTTATTTATGCACATATATAAACATCAATGTACTTATGACACTCTTCTTGATAATGTATTCATTCATCCATATATATGATGCCTAAAGGCCAAATAATATAGTGGTTTAGCTTGAAGAAATAAATGGCTAAATTTCCACCAAAAGTTATGTTAGAATCAATAAGGGTGGACAATGTACTGATAGTATCCGAAAGGATCCTATTGATTTATTGAATATGAAAACATAGAATGTACACACTTTGAGCACTCTCTACCTCTCACTTGATCACTTCTACAATGATAACTCTTTCTAATGAACTCCTAACTATTTAATAGCATCTCATAACTTCCCTTAACTACGCTCAATTCCTATTAACTACTATTAACTACTCTTCCAATATTACAATACATTCCCACAATATATTCCTATCATGTGCTTTCACCTCTTTCATATTTGTTTTATAAAATGTGAGAATACATGTGTTCACAATGTTAGTTATTATTCTTTTGCCATCAGCATCAATTTCTTTATAAAATGACATGAATTCAGAAAAGAAACTGATAAAAACACGTTAAGTACAGTTTTGATTGAAATCAAGATACAGACACCAGCTATTATTACACTAAAAATGCAACCATAAATTTACCTGTTATACGTACTAGGGTTTCTCTACCAGAAAGATCTGTTACATGCTGCAATTAAACAGATCGATCAGCATCTACAACAATAAAAATCCAAGCAGTAGGAGATGCAATTAGGCTTTTAACCATTCAACTTACAATAAATGTGTCATTGAACGATGCAAAAATGTTGGCTACGCCAAAAACATGTTCTCCTTCTCTTACAGAAGGCCCAAGGGTTACAGTTTCCTCCTTTGGCTCCCTAGTCTTCCTCCTTGACTGTTTAATCCAGTCCACGACAGTCAGGAAAGAAAGATATCCGCACAGAGAAGAAGAATTCAAACGGTTACATGATAATCAAGAACAAGATCAGCTATTAACTGTTCGGTTTGAGCATATAGTTCTGCTATCCAAACAAATTTTGAAATACCAAAATAAAACCCGTGGAATGAAAGGTCAAAAAAAAAAAAGAAGACAAAAATCATGCAGGAATCATCAAGAAAACTTCAATTCAAATAGCAAAAAAAACGTAATAATCTCATTCCAGTGAAATGAGAGACGTAAAACATTCGCAAATACAACAGAACTTCTACAACCTTACCAGGAAACAAACTATTACTAGAAAATCCATGGATTTTTTACGCTTACATTAAATTACGCTCAACAAATCTGGACAACACCTATTTCATTGCTCGAAATCGAATTTATAAACTCAAGACATAGATCTTAAACACTTTACGAGCAAAATTTTAGCATATTAAAATAAAATTTTCTTACCATGATTAGGAAACGATAAATGTGAGACAGCTTCTGGTGATGCGCTAACGAAGAACTCAGCACAGTACGCACAGAGATTGAGGGAAGCTTTTATAGGAGAGAACGGCACTAGGGTTTGAAAGGTGACAGTCTAAGCCGAATCTGTTACCCTGCATTTACACATATGTCCTTTAACTTTCGTTTTATATAAATCGACCCCTAAAACTAGGGAGTGGGTGCCTCTAGAATTACCATCTTATTATATCATTCTTATCATATCTCTTGACTAGGGGTGGACATGAGTCGGGTTCGGTCGGGTTGGCCCAAACCTCGACCCGACCCGACCCGAACCCGATAATAATCATCTCGGTAACCCATTCGGGTTGGGTTACCGAGATGACCCGAACCCGATCGGGTTGGGTCGGCATAGGTCGGTTAATCGATTTTTTTTAAAAAAATTGAATATATTCCCTAAAAATTAATGATTTGCCAACCATTCTAGAATAACTAATCTTCAATACAGTAAATCTTACTATCAAATTAAATCCAGCACTATAATATACACGATAAAACAATAAATCTCAAATACAGTAAATGAAAATGAAAACTCGGACTAAGATTCAAAACAGAAAATGAAAACTCGGAATACAACGAATGACGAATGACAGAATACAACGAATGACGAATGACAGAAAATGAAAACTCGGAATACCGGTCGGGAGTCGGGAGTCATCGGGAGTCGACGAATGACAGAATACAACGAATGACGAAATCGGGAATCGCAAAGGTGGGAGTCGGGAATCGAGGGTCGGGAGTCGGGATTCGTCGGGTCGGAAATCGCAAAGGCGGGAGTCTGGAATCGAGGGTCGGGAGTAGGGAGTCGGGAGTCGTCAGGAGTCGTCGAGTCTGGGAATCGCAGCCGCGGGAGTCGGGAGTCGGGAGAAGATCGAAGACTGAAGAGAGGGAGAGAGCGATTAGGGTTTTCCTTTACAACCCAACGGGTTGGGCAATCGGGTTTGAGCATGTTGGGCCACCGACCCGCAACCCGAACAACGGGTTTCTGCCAGACCTGTTAAGGGTTCTTAATAATTTTAACCGACCGAACCCGACCGGATTGAGTCGGTTCCTCGGGTTGGATCAGTTATGCCCACCCCTACTCTTGACATGTCATCGTACGATTGAATCAATTTAAATAATTTTTTACTATATTTTCTGATATGTCATGTCAATTTAAATAATAAATAATTATTTATCTTTAAATGCATTGAAAATGACTTAATCACGTAGTGACACTTCAAGAAATACGACA
>QAOC01050042.1:3402-17807 GCA_003255005.1 Begonia fuchsioides | reverse complement strand
GCAACTATCATGGAGAAGCACAACCGTACACTTTCTTTGATGAACTAAGAGATGGGTTCCAATTATCAGTGGTAGCTACAAATGTTAACTTGCAGATCTTCCATTTGTCTGTGGAGTGGAAAATTGTTAAATGATGCAGTCCCTACAGCCAAAATAGTGATATTCAGGAGGAAGGAGAAAATAAGGGAGGTGGTTTTACAATTTATGAGGTAGAATCAAGGTCGAAAGATTCTCATACTTTATTTTTGTGTTTTCTCCTTTTCCAATTGGAACTCCTCCCTCAGCTAACAATGAAGCTACTCCAGCATCGATTTCATAGTAATCAACACCTAGCATCATAGGGTGTTTTCTGCATGGGCATCCAAAGCTGTTGTTAAAATCGATTTTGGGCTTGAATTCAAGGATAGGTGAAAAGAGACCTCTGTTTTGACAAAAAAATGAATTAGAGCTTGATTTAGGATCACCGCGTTCGTGTTAGTCTCCATTATAGGGTCAGATCGTCTCCTACAATCTTATAAATTCTCGCCATTTTTTATTTGAAACTCGTACCTTCAAAACACTGAAAAATTGAAAAATAAATATATTAGAAAGTTTCATATCTCCAAGAATGGTTAGTAGCTCGAGCAACTAGTGATAACATACAACGAGAACGTCAAAGAAGAGGAGAATGAAGCAAATATTGATTAGGTAGACTAACCAATCTACGGAGGTCACTACCAGACATACCAAGATGTGCGTATGAGAGAAGATGAACCAATATATGACAACGTTTCACCGTTTTATAGTGGATACGATATGAAGATTTAATCTTCATTAGACGGTGCAAATATGAGAGTAATGACTACGCCACTCAACTCAGACAATGATGATGCGAACAAAGTTTTAAGTTTTCCTGCAGCAGTCGAGAGCGAACTTTATTTCGGAAAAAAATATACATCTATTAAATAATTAAAACCTAAAATTACTGAAAACACGCTGAAAAAATGTTACGGAATGACCTTCAAAATATCTGACCCTCAGCAACTAACAGCAATGTACATAAAAGGATATTCATGGCGCATTCATCCTTCGAAAATGCACGATAAAAAAACGATTCAAGTAAAAATATTTGTTGATAGTCATTCTTGTGTTTGACAGTGTTGCAAGAGTAGCTACTATGTTTATTGACATGTTCAAGAAACACTTTAAGTGAGATATATTCTCTATCATCGAGACGATTAGGAAGGATGACAGTGTTGTAAAGCCATACGACAGAGAAGAACAAACCTTCAAGTGTACATTTGAGTTAACTGGAGATCTTATTCCTACCACAAAATGCTCTATGAAGCTATTTGTTAGGAAACTTCAATGTGATATGACTGAATCAGATGGAAAGGGGTACATCACAAACAGTAGAGGAAGGAAAAAGCCTAAAACCACTCTCCAATATTAGCACTACTTGCTCATGTGGCTGTACAATTAGACAGTGGTTGACTACAATCTCTAATATTGGGTTGGCAGCATTGTAGAAATTAAACCTCGGAGGCTAAATATGTCAGAAAAAACACTAATGAATACACAACGTTTTTTCTCTCTCCGTGTGATGGGTGTGGGTAGGGACGTTGCTCTTCTGCGAGGGAAAGGTTTGCTTCGAAGAAAGATCTGTAGTTCCTTTATCTTCCCAATAGTCATTGAATGGATAAGCCTACATAGAAATTTTGAGAATCCAAGGAAAGAAACGCACAGTATAACATATGGCAGAAGACGGAGCGCAACGCTCATCGGCACGTCAATCAACCTGTACACTTCCCACAATCATGTTGGGTGCAAATGTGTCGTTAAAAACTGTAAGTGTACAGTCAAGTAATATAAAAGATTATCGATCCTACGAGGATAATGAAATCTAATATTTTCTGAATACGATGTAAAACAGTTAATTAAAAATTGATAAAAAGTTTGAATGGTTTTCTAGATAAAAATCTAAATAAATGTAATTAAAATAAATAAGGAAAGATAGTCAAACTTCAGTAAAAATGAAGGTTAGATTCAGATTTCTCTATTTATTCATTCACGGCTGTAAGCCTGCGCTGCAGCACGTTTTGACGGAAAGGAATTCGAATTAATCGATGACTGACATTGTCTACCGATTCGGTTCGTCTCTCACCTTCTTCCAATCTTATGGCAAGAACAATGAGATCCAAACACTTTAATTACAGATCATAATCATTTACCCTCGAGCTATCGTTTAAGTTAAACAAAAACGATTTTGTTAAAATTCAAAACAAATATTAACAACCCGAGTAATTTAACTTGCCAATCAAAGTTTGGCAAGTTAAATATTACCCTCGAGCTATCGTTTAGGAAAAATGGGCCGTCAAAGTTTGGTGTCGGAACATTTCAGGTAAAGTTTTTCAAAAACTTCAAATGCTCACTTGGAACTTGCCAATCCTCCACTAGTTAGGACCACAATACTATTCGAAAGTCCTTAGTGAGGCTAGCATGATGGTACAAAATATTGCATGATGAAAAAGTACGTTTGACACTTTAAATGTATTTTCTTGCCTATTTGACAGTTAGATTGTAAAAAGAAATTCACTATTCAACTCAGGAAAATGAGATCTTTAAAACTCATTTGGTTTTGTTACGAACCAAATGACGAACTCAGGAAAATTTTACTTTTGACAATCGACCTTTGACTTTATATGATAACATTTTTTTAATTAATTTTGACGTTCTTGACGAACTTGTATGCTTTGTTTGACCAAATTTTACTCTGATTTGAGAGTTATACATAATAGAGAAACTTTGACTACATTTATGAACTACCAAACAATGTCAATATCGGTAATGGTCGATTTCTACAAATTCATTTTAATGTTCCGGACCCAATGACAATGTTTGTTGGGGTGAATCTTTGCTAGTTCAATTTTGACAAAAAATGAGGTTTAACTCTGAAAATAACTTAGTGTGCAGACTCGTTAGTACTATTTTGGAATAAAATGAGAGTATGAAATATTGATTATTTTGATGTTATATAAAGCTTGTATATGTATCGATTAAGCATTTTAGACGATTCTACCTAGTCGGAGCTTGCAACAAGAGTTGTGGAATCACTGAAAAGATGAAGGACTTTCCAAATGAGTTAAGTTATTTATGTTTTCTGCATTGCCTAATTAGATGCATGGTTTTTACTAAAAAAAATCATATTTTGGTAGTTGACTCCTATGAAATATACGACGGAGCCTGGTTGTTAGCATATCCAATTTTTAGTATTATATACAGTTTAATTGGTTTGTTTTAAACTGTATATTCAATGTTTTACTAGATTTGATTGGGTTGATTGAATTATGACTGGTTGACAGTAGGATCATCTTCATGAAACTTTAGGTGATTGAATTCGGGTTTGTTTTGGTTTATATGTGGTCAGTGCTAACGTGGTGGTGTGTTTTTTAGGAGCCTGATAAGTTATTTATGTTTTCTGCATTGTCTAATTTTAAGATTGTTACAGCAATTCTAATGGATTTTCAGTTTCAATTTTCAAAGCTTGATTATAAATTTTTTCTTGTGTTTTTAACATTTTCAGCCAAATTGACATCAATATGTTAAAGAATAAACTAATTTAAAATATTCAAAGTGAAACTCTTAATAATTCCACGATGATGCTCATGGATAATAGTCAAAGGTGAAACTCATGAAGAATAATTCAAATGCGAACAAATGGAAGAATAAAAGTTGAAACATTTGTAATAGTAAAATCATAGAGTTTTTGTTGTTTTTTATTTAATGTTTAATTATTATTTATGATTTATCTTTGTAAAGTTTTTATAACAAGGTGATGTTGATGTTGAGAAAATCAATCCAAGCAAGACATTTTTTTTCTTGAACTTTATTCAAGAATTGTGTTCAACTCCAACAAAGCGGTAGAAATCCAAGCTGCCTAATTAAAGAAAGGGTAATGATGGAGTCCACCATGGAAGATAGGAAAAACAATTGAAGCATTTGGATGCTTCAAAAAATTCAAACTGCTAGTTAAAAAGCACTCTGACAAGATAAAAAAAAACCTTTAGAACTGACATAGGATGTGAATTCAGATTCAACAAATTTGTCGCTTTTTGTGAACAAGGCACAGAAAAATGAATTAATAGCTTCTTACACACTTAAACATACTGTTGTAACAAAAAAGGAAGAACAAAACATTAATGTGGATGACAATGAGTCTTTTGAAAGCAAAAAAGCTACAAGATAAATTTTGGGAAGAAGTTGTTTCCATGGAGGTATACATTATGAATCTTTCACCAACAAAAGATATATTAAACAAACGCCTCATGAAGTTATGCTAAGAACGAAAACCAAAAATAAGCCCCTTAAGAGGCTTTGGTGACATTCACTCTAATTTCCCATAACCGAAGTAAGTTGGATTCAAAATTGATGAAATGCATCTTTGTGGGATAAAGTTCTTTATCAAAAGCTTAATAACTTTACAACCCAATTTCTATTAAGTAATTTTATGTAGATGTAGAGTTTGATGAACAATCAAACTGTAATTGAAGAAGTTTTGAAAGAGGAGAAGAGATCAACCTATCTAAAGATGAAGTTCAATGGCAAGAGATCAACCTTTCTTTTGGTTGGATTGGTAAGTATTCTGATTCATGAGCTCTTTGCTATTTATTTAGAGGATTGAATAATTCAACTAGATTTTTATTACTATCTTATATAAGTTAAACATCACAAGTAAAAAGAACTTAGTAATTTTTAACACGTCATTAGAAAATTATATCGAAATTAGTTGAATTGCTTGAATTGTTAGATTTATTTCCAATTTGAGTAAATGTTTTATTTAATTGAATTTTAACTCAAGAGGGAATTAGTAGAATCACTTCCTAAGACTTTGGATCTCATCTCTCTTGCTTTAAGATTTGAAGGAGTTGAGAAAAGAAAAGAATCAATAGGCAACAACCGCCATTGATTTAGTAGAGATTCTTCCCATCATTATTCGTGTTGTAGCTTGCGCTATAGCACAACCTCAACTACAATGAATCTATAGAGAACATCAATCTAACCTTCTTTAGTATTGAAACTTATTTATCTAATCAGATTTGTTAGTTGCTTTTGTCAGGGAAAACTAGTTAACCAAACAAACGTGGAAAGTACTAATCAAGTTAATTCCCAAGAAAAACGTTCTCAGCAGTCTCCTAGACAGAATTATCTTTCCAAGTATGTTCCCAAGAAAGACTGAAGGATCACAAATGAACACACTTAAATACCAGTCTCCTATACAGAACGTACTTACACAGTACAATTACACCACTAACCAGGCAGATACTTTTTCACACCAGAATTTACGAGGTTCGGCAAATTGCCGACGCTCTCGGATACCACCACCGCAGCGAGTAGATCTACTAATCTATTCAAAAAAATTACAACTTAGCAATTCTTAATTAAATGGATCACCTCAAATGATAAGTATCTTAACAAAGGCACTCTCCAACAACTACGAGATACGAATGATCGAGATATAATAACTAGAGAAGTTTAAGGGCTATTTATAGCTTTGATAACTCATTAAACTAGGGAACTTTCCGATGTGATTTTCAATAAGGTCTAACAAATTTCCTAAAAATTAGGCAACTAATTAACAATAAAATCAGCAACTAATTAACAACTTTAAATTGCTTACTTATTTTTTGGTTTTATTTAACTTTTAAGGAAAAACATCAAACTTTTTCTATTATTTTCACTCTAGCGTACTGTTAAGTCTCAAAAAGACTTAATATTCACGAGATTTTAGTGGTTAAATTGTTAGGAATCTGTAATAATTTAATTGAAAAATAAACAGATTTTTTAAGGATAATGTTGTAGCGATGCCACAACATCAGTAACGCTGTTTTTACGTGATTCTACCTGATATTTCGTATATTTTGTATTATCACGGGATTTTTATTTCCATGCAATTGCAGAAGATTAATGAAGATAAAGACTGAAGAATCACGAAAAAGAAGGGAGAATCAACTCTAAATCAAATTTGGAAAAAAGAATATCTTTGAAGATTTTGAAATCCTTTCTATCTCAACTACTTTCCAAACCGATCAAGATCTTCCTCTAAATCGCAACCGCCTCTCAGATCTGCTGAAGTTGCACGAAGTCTACTTAAAGGAAGGTAAATACCACGAATTGGGTGTGTAGAATTGGAGAACGGGATTCACGATCAAGCTTCGGGCGTAAATCCGAAGAAGAGGTTCACAGCGACGATCACGGCGCCGGAGGAACGGGGCTGTGAGAACAACGACTTTCGACGGCGAGGACCAAAATTCTCTCCCGTTGCTTTTAAATTTAATTTCCGTAAATTATATGAACTCCTGATAGTTAGTGTAAAACTATTTTATTTGAGTTAAAATTAGGATTTTTCATACATTGATTTGCTTAATGAAATTGCATGCTATCTTTTAGAACTCGTTTTAATAAGTGTTTATATATCTTTGCTTTGCTGTGATTATCCCTCGAGCAATCACGACAATACGTCATTGCGTGTTTGTTAAGTGTTAAACCTGAAAATTATTGTTTTGCATTGATATCATTTATGGCAACACGAAAATACGCCCTTGCGTGTTGCTAAGACTTGTATTAAAACCATTAGGTGGTTAGATCGAGTGACACGGTTTAGCTAGGAATGTTTTCATCATATTCATTCCAACCTAGTGCGGTCAAATCGAACTTGTTCTTAAACCCAACCATAGAGGCAACGCCAGCCCCGGTTTATTAGTGTTCGGACCAGAACTAAACTGATGTTGTGACTAATGCTGCAGTACCCACCGAGGGCAGTTCAAGTAAGTCAATTTACGGAAAGTCCTAGTCGAGATTCTTACAAATTCTCAATTCGACCACCAACTTTATTTTTCTGCTTAATCTAGGTTATTAGTTAGATACTTTAATTAATTGTTTAATCTAGGAGTAGAAGATAGATATAAAAATTAAATATTTAATGTTATTCTTTATTCTTTATAATACTTTGCAATTTATTCTTTAAATTAGAGATTTGACTTGTTTTCGTGAGATTGATATTTTTATTACTACGCTGCGACACGTGCACTTGAGTTTTAGCGATTACATTTTCAAGCAACACATACCTGTAACCCACTCTAGCATGCCATCTAGCGACGAGAAGGCACCGTTGAATCCATCTTCTGCGGCGGGATCGTCGTGTGGCTTGCGCACCAAACCCTCCTCTTCCTTAGTGGTAGCCCAAAACAAAGTTAAATTCATCTTCTTGTCCACCAACGAGACTGATCAGCTTAGCAGGAGGCAAACTGAGATACGATGGCAGAAGTCTGAATTCTGCCATCTTTCCATCTTGAGCTTGTTATTTAGAATTAATTTCATTGCACCATAAGATTTTAAACATCTCCAAGTGGGCCGATTCTGGTATGTAATTGTCGTGGCAGGTCTTCTCTCATTTGCCATTCAATGTCCTCTCTTCCTGTCCCCTGCCTTTGAATTCCTTCCCTTCATCACCAACACCATCTCTCTCTCCCCACATATTATATTAATATAATATAATATAATATAATATAATATATGATTGATATATTATATGATTGATAAAAAACAACATTGACATAAATCATATATGCGACTTTTTTCTTAAGAGAATGAGTTGTGGGCCTGATGTGCAACCGAAAGGTTAGCACGACGCGGATCAAGGGACGTGTCACTTAGCGTGGAAAAATGTATGCTTGATGGCCAAGGCCGCGCTATCAAGGAGATAGACAGAGTTTGGACAAGCAACGCACGCACTCGAGTGTCCGGACAAGTGTTGTCTCGGCCAACAAGTGCGGTGTAAACGGGAAGGAAAAGCGAGAAGGAAAATACCGCTCGGGAAGGAGGCGGGCGTGGCTCGAAAAGTTGACAGCGGTGGACGGCGGGGCAACTTAGACACTCGGGCGGCAGAGTGGCTAAGCTCGGTGGACCTCGAGGGGGCGCTCGGATGTGACGCACCGTGCGCTCGACGAGGGGTGACGCTCCTTGGCCGGATGTGACTCACCGGAGAAGAAGAGTCGGAGGATGGCTATCAAGTAAGGCACAAAGCTCTCTTATTTGATAAACTTCACTAAGAAATACAAGGGGGTGGGGCACATTAAATAGAGTGCCGAAGGTTCCCTATAACGCAAGCTTAGGGCCCATGATGGTGGTTCCCTATATAGAAGGCGGCTGGCCCTTTAGGGTTCCTTCTCTTATTCTAAGACTTAGAAAAACTCGGGAAAACTTAGAGAATGGCCGATGGGCCTATCGGGTGGGCTGGGCAGCCTCGGACGTGTCCTTGGTTGCGATCGTGGGCCGGCCGGGCGTTGTGTTCTCGGTGTTGATCGTGGTCCGGCTTGGTGTTGTGTCCTCGGTTGCGATCGTGGGTCTGCTGGGCGCTGCGTCCTCGGTTGTGATCGTGGGCCTGCTGGACGCTGTCTTGTGCGCGCGCATTGTTGCTGGGGTGCGCGCGGTTGTTGACGAGTTGTTAAGTTGAGCGCGCGCGGGTGACGCTGCTGGTGTGCTGCTAAGTGGTGCGCGCATGGGCGACGCTGCTATCGTGAAGCTAAGTCCTGCACGCGCGGGCCGCACTGTTTGTGTGTTGCTAAGTTGTGTGCGCGCGGGCGACGTTGTTGCCAAAGTAAGCGTCCGCGCGGAGCATGCTGTGCGCGCAAGGCTGAACGCGGGTGTTGGTGTTGTCTCGATAGTGGGCGCGAGTGCTGGCCGCGCTGTCTCGGTAGTTGGCGTCTCGATGGTGGGCGTGCGCGCGCCGTGATCCTCGAGCTTCCATTCGAACAAGTACTTTGGCTGCCCTTTATCTTTCTCCGAGGGCTGCTCAAGGTCAATGTTACCTGCAAAAATAGCAACTAAGTTAGATAAAACTTGGAGGTCGGGACAGTGCGTCAGGGAATCCGAGATGGTGGTCGGTTGTTGTGCGATGATGGTGGGCCATTGCACATCATCCTCCCGGGGTACTTGAGGATTTGCCCCCAAATCCGCCGCAATCTCTTCTTCTTCGACCTCGGCTTCTTCTTCTTCGTTGCCTATGTAGGGAGATAAATCTCGGACATTGATGGTAGCCGAGATTCCGTAGTCGCCTGGGAGTTCTAAGGTGTAGGCATTGGGGTTGACTTTGGCAATGATCTTGAATGGTCCTTCGGCCCGCGGTAACAACTTTGCGTGTTTTTGCTTCGTGTAACGCAAGTTGAGCCATACTAGATCTTCGACTTTAAAATTCACGGCTTTCCTTCTTTGGTTTGCTGCTTGTGCATATGCCTCGTTTTTCTTTTCGATCGTTGCCTTTGTCTTCTCGTGCAATTTCTTGGCAGCTTCGGCCTTGTTCATTCCGTCGGGGTGGATGGTGTCCCGGCTAGGCAAAGGCATGAGATCCATCGGGGTAAGCGGATTGTAGCCGTAGTTTACTTCGAATGGTGTTGCTCCGGTTGTGCTGTGCCTGCTTCGGTTATATGTAAACTCGACTAGCGGGAGTTGTAGATCCCAGTCCGTGAGTTTCCCACTCACAACGCTCCTAAGTAGAGCTCCCAACGATCGGTTGACCACTTCTGTTTGGCCATCGGTCTGAGGGTGAAATGCCGCGCTAAACATGAGTTTGGTGCCGAGCCGGGCCCAAAGTGTCCTCCAAAATGAGCTAAGGAACTTGGGGTCGCGGTCGGTCACGATGGATCGGGGCATTCCATGTATCCGGATGACTTCTCGGAAAAACAAGTCCGCGAGCTGCGCAGCCTCGGCTGTCTTCGCGCATGGGATGAAGTGTGCCATCTTGGAAAATCTGTCCACAATCACTAAGACTGAGTCTTTTGCTCGTCCCTCTAACGAACTCCTTGGGCAAGAGATAGTGTTGCCACACCTCTATTGAGCGGATGAGGGCGTAAAGTTCCCGATCATATGTGGAATAGTTTAGTGCTGCGCCCTTGAGTTTTTCGCTGAAATATGCGATGGCTCGTCCCTCTTGTGTCAAAACGGCGCCAATGCCCGTGCCGAAGGCATCGCACTCGACTTCGAATACCTTAGCAAAATCGGGAAGCACTAGTACGGGTGCCTTGCATAGTCGCTCCTTGATGCGGTCGAAACTTTCTTGGCAGCCACGGGTCCACTCGAATTCCCTTCCTTTCTTGGTGCATTCCGTGAGTGGTGCCATAATCGTGCTGAAGCCTTGAATAAACCTCCTGTAAAAATTGGCGAGTCCGTGGAAACTGCGAATGTCGGACACGCTCTTTGGTGTGGGCCATTCTCGGATGGCCTTGATCTTATCTTGGTCTACCTCGACACCTTCTTCGGATAAGGTGAACCCGAGGAAGTGGATTCTTTGTTGGCCGAAGGCACACTTCTTTTTGTGGCCGTATAACTTGACTCTTCGGAGAGTGAGAAAAAGCTGCTCCAGATGTTCCAAGTGTTGTTCCATGCCCGTGCTGTAGACTAATATGTCATCGAAATAAACGATGACAAATCATCTTAAGTAATCGCGAAGCACATGGTTCATGAGGCGCATGAACGTGCTTGGGGCATTGGTTAGACCGAACGGCATGATCGTCCACTCGAATAGGCCGTATCGAGTCTTGAATGCGGTCTTCCATTCATCGCCTTCGCGCATTCTGATCTGGTGGTATCCGCTCTTCAAGTATACCTTGGAGAAGTGTGTTGCCCCGCTCAGTTCGTCGAGAAGGTCATCTAGTCGGGGCATCGGGAAGCGATATTTCACCGTTATGTCGTTGATAGCTCGGCTGTCAATGCACATCCGATGGCTGCCGTCCTTCTTAGGTACGAGAAGGGACGGGACAGCACACGGGCTAAGGGACTCGCGGATGTAGCCCTTGTCAAGGAGTTCTTGAACCTGTCTCTGGAGTTCCTTTGCTTCTTCCGGATTAAGCCGGTATGCGGGCCGGTTGGGTAGAGATGCACCCGGCTGCAAGTCGATGTGGTGTTCGATGCCGCGCACCTGTGGTAAGCCTGGGGGAAGATCGTCCGGAAATATGTCCCGATAATTTTCGAGGAGCGCTCGGAACTCTTCGGGTATGTCGTGTCTTTCAACTTCGGGCTCGCGGTAAATGAGCACTACAATTGGGTCATAGTGCCGAAGGGACCTGGTCAATTCCTTCTTTTCATAAACAATGTGGCTTTGGTTGCGGCCTCCCTTCGTATGGCTTCGTCCTTACAAATCTGCTCGGGCGTCAAGGGGGTTAACGTGTAGTTGCGTCCATCCATGCGGAAAGTGTAGGCGTTGGTGAAGCTGTCATGTATGGCTCGGCGGTCGTATTGCCACGGTCGGCCGAGTAAGAGGTGTGTGGCCGTCATGGGCACCACGTCGCACATGATGGTATCCTTGTATTGCCCGATGGAGAACTCTATGCGCGTCTGTTTATTCACGCGTAGATCCTCCTGATTCATGAGCCATCGGAGTTTGTATGGTGCGGGGTGCTCGGTCGTCGGTAGTGACAGCTTTTCTACCAAGTCCTTGGAGGCGGCATTGGTGCAGCTACCTCCGTCGATTATCAGGGAGCATACTTTGTCCTTGATGGTGCATCTGCTGTGGAAGATATTCTCCCGCTGATGTAGTTCGGACTTAGGTTGCGCGGACAATATGCGCCTGATCATCATGAGAATGGGACCCTCCGGAGCGTGGCATACTGCGCTGGTGTCGTCAGGTTCCTCGGTCGGACCCTCGAGTTCATCTTCGCTGATTAGTTCTCCGCTCCCTTCTTGGAGGAGCATCACCCGTCGGTGAGGGCATTGCGCTGCAATGTGGCCGTTGCCCAAGCACTTGAAGCACTTGATCTCGCGTGCTCTCGGCGGGTTCCCTTCCGTCGGCTTAGTCTCCGAATCTTTACTTGGTCCCCATGTTTTTGGGATTGGGACCTTGTCATCGTTTTTGGATTTGAACGGAATCGGAGCCTTCGGAAAGGTGCGTGGAGCTGTGGCCTTACGCCTCTTGAGTTGGCGCTCAACCCTTATGGCTAGCTCAATGATGCTATCCAAGGAGCGAAGGGGTTGTAGCTCAACCACGTCGCTGATTTCTCGACTAAGTCCACGCGAAAACCGGGCAATAATCTGCTCCTCGGGCTCGTGCAAGTCACACCGAATCCGTAAAGTTTCGAATTCAGTGAGGTATTCCTCGACTGTGGCACTTCCTTGCCTTAGAGTTTGGAGCTGCAAGAAGAGCTCTTGACGGTAGTGGCTGGGCACGAACCGTTTATGCATGAGTGCCTTCATGGCTCTCCATGTCGGGACATCTCCTTCACCGTCTCACCGACGTTGTGCGTGGGCGCTGTCCCACCATAGACTAGTGTACCCGGTCAACTCGAGGGCGACGAGATGGAGTTTGGCCTTCTCCGAGTAGTTGCTAAACTCAAAGACCTTGTCCACCTTCTCGGACCAGTCTAAGAAGGCATCTCCGTTGCATGCGCCATTGAAGGAGGGCACATTCAACTTGATGGCTTTCCATTCATCCTCAAGGTGGTGTTGCCTTCCGTGGAACTCGTCGCTCCAATCATCCGAGTCATAGTTAGGACCTCAGTTAAGATTAACGCCATGCCTTCTCGGCGATGGATGCTCGGGCTGCGGCCTCTCATGGGGAGTAGAGTGGTCCAGCCTTTGCAAAATAATCTCGAACTTCCTATCAAGGTCATCGAGTCGTTCCATTACGTTGGGCTCGACCTTCCAAGGTTCGGGATTTTGGGGCGCACTAGTGGCGGTTTGCTCACGGGCGGATGTTAGCACCGCGCCACTTCGTGTTGTCATGTCTATTTTTGGGAGACGAGCAACAACGAGTAAGCGTGAGTCGGGATGCGAGGGCTCTGATACCAAATGATGTGCAACCGAAAGGTTAGCACGACGCGGATCAAGGGACGTGCCACTTAGCGTGGAAAAATGTATTCTTGATGGCCAAGGCCGCACTATCAAGGAGATAGACGGAGTTTGGACAAGCAACGCACACACTCGAGTGTCCGGACAAGTGTTGTCTCGGCCAACAAGTGCGGTGTAAACGGGAAGGAAAAGCGAGAAGGAAAATACCGCTCGGGAAGGAGGCGGGGGTGGCTCGAAAAGTTGACGGCGATGGATGGCGGGGCAACTTAGACAATCGGGCGGCGGAGTGGCTAAGCTCGGTGGACCTCGAGGGGGCGCTCGGATGTGATGCACCGTGCGCTCGACGAGGGGTGACGCTCCTTGGCCGGATGTGACTCACCGGAGAAGAAGGGTCGGAGGATGGCTATCAAGTAAGGCACAAGGCTCTCTTATTTGATAAACTTCACTAAGAAATACAAGGGGGTGGGGCACATTATATAGAGTGCCGAAGGTTCCCTATAAGGCAAGCTTAGGGCCCATGAGGGTGGTTCCCTATATGGAAGGCGGCTGGCCCTTTAGGGTTCCTTCTCTTATTCTAAGACTTAGAAAAACTCGGGAAAACTTAGAGAATGGCCGATGGGCCTATCGGGTGGGTTGGGCAGCCTCAGACGTGTCCTTGGTTGCGATCGTGGGCCGGCCGGGCGTTGTGTTCTCGGTTGTGATCGTGGACCGGCTTGGTGCTGTGTCCTCGGTTGCGATCGTGGGTTTGCTGGGTGCTGCGTCCTCGGTTGTGATCGTGGGCCTGCTGGACGCTGTCTTGTGCGCGCGCATTGTTGCTGGGGTGCGCGCGGTTGCTAACGAGTTGTTAAGTTGAGCGCGCGCGGGTGACGCTGCTGGCGTGCTGCTAAGTGGTGCGCGCGCGGGCGACGCTGCTATCGTGAAGCTAAGTCCTGCGCGCGCGGGCCGCACTGTTTGTGTGTTGCTAAGTTGTGTGCGCGCGGGCGACGTTGTTGCCAAAGTAAGCGTGCGCGCGGAGCATGCTGTGCGCGCAAGGCTGAACGCGGGTGTTGGTGTTGTCTCGATAGTGGGCGCGAGTGCTGGCCGCGCTGTCTCGGTAGTTGGTGTCTCGATGGTGGGCGTGCGCGCGCCGTGATCCTCGAGCTTCCATTCGAACAATGACACGCTCAGGGTTAGGAGGTGTCGGAAGAAAGGGGACGAATTGGAAAGACAAGCAATCTGCCGAGAACAAGGAAGGCTGGCAGAAACAGGGGAGTAAACACACTAGAGCTCCAAATTCATAAGGGCCATTGGGCTAAGATTTTGATGACTTAAACTTTAAGGGATGGTCTGGGCTTGGTCCAAAATTCAGAGTGATAGCACGTGTAGATTTTAAAATGGCACGGGTTCCTTTTCAGAAACACAAACAGACAACACAACGTTTTGGCAGTGAAGTAGGTGGAGGTTAAGCTCTGCACAACTCCCAATACCGAAGACCTGAGAAGGCGAAACTTGGCAGAAACCTTCCTCCAAGAAAGGGGAAGAAATTGGCTAGGTTTAATGGAGAAAAGCACGGGTAGTTTGCAAGTTNACACAAAAGCTACACCAAAAAC
>QAOC01050037.1:0-47800 GCA_003255005.1 Begonia fuchsioides | reverse complement strand
CAAGATTTTTTTTTATTTTTTACTAGAAAATCTAGTGTTGATTTTGGTTTTCCTGTATCTAAAAGTCAATAGTTTGGATCTCTTCAACTGATGATATAGCTGTTAATTGTGTAATCTAGTTTTATATTAAAGTTAGGGAAATGACAATATTATTGAATGAGTTGCCTTCATCAATTAAACTAAGAATTGGCCCGGGACTGTAGTACAAATAAGAATCGTCAATTTTAGTCTTGTAGTACAATATTATTGCACTAGATGAAGAAATGTACCTAAAAATATATTCGAAAGTGATGAGCAAGGGCTTGATAGTGACAATGGAAGAGATGAGAGTAGTGAAATAAAAAAGGGGTCAATTTTAACGTAAATATGAAATTAATTGAATGAGAAAAAATGAAAAAAATTAGTGTTAGACAATTAACGTAAATATGATAGTAAGTGAAATTGAATTAAACATCATGCTTTAATGATATGTCAACTTCACCTTATATTTTTTATTTAATCAATGATATTGTTTAAATAAACTTTAGTCAAATAATATTATTAGATATAAAAATAATTTTATAATTTAAAGTAGATAAACAATAAGCAAGTGTCACGTCTCCCCATGCGATTAGTGACTAATTGTGCTTAAGGTATACTTACTTACTAATTGAGGAGTAAATCTTAAAGATTAGCTTAGTACTAAACTAGGTTAATTAGTTAAGCTAAGTATGTTTTCAAGACAATAATCTAAGTATGTTTTCAAGGAAATAATTAAGATATTTTAGTAATTAAATAGATAAAGAATGATAAAATAATAAACATAATATGATAAATTGGGCTAAAAGGTAAATTCATCATAAAATCTATTTAGCAAAGGGAGATGGATGAGGATCGGTGTAGAGAGGAAAAGGAGAAAATGAGCAAAAAAAATGGAGAAAGTGTTTTAGAGAGAGAAACTGGAGATGTAGATTGAGAGGGAATAAGTTGAAATTGAATTCTAATCCTTTGAGGAGAAGGGTTCCTCTTATCAAGAGGAATTTATTGAGCTAAGAATCATGAGATAATATTTATGTTATGCGTAAATTACATTAATCATGATCAAGAATAGGACAATTAAAGAATAAGTGTTCTTTTTAGAGGATTTGTTGATGGTATGATAATTAGTTATTGAGTGCACGGAAATTAGAGATTATGGTGAATGATTCTGTATAAATGATATATAATCATGTTATAATGACTTAGATGTGCATATATATGAAAGATAAGATAAAATGGTGCATATTGTTCATGTTATACCAAAATCGTTTAAAAACTATCAAATCTATCTAGTTTTGGATTTTGTATTAAAAACTTAAGTTAGACTAATCTGTTGGCCAAGTCCTTTTATCCAGTTAAAATAGACACCTTAGGCGAGATATGAGCTTTGGAATCAAAGAATTTGGAGTTGTATAGATTAAGTTGTGATACTTTGAAGTTTCTGCAAAACAACGAATAATATTTTAGGTAATGATTAATAGTTGTTGTATTTATATATTATGAAGTAATTAAGTGACATGGATTATGTGTTGCCTAATTGCTAAAGACCTAAGGTAAGTAATGTTATGTTTGTGCTTTATATCCGTGGGCATACACCATGAAGTGTTAGGTTATGCTTGTTTCTTATGACATGAATTGTTTAATGATGAGATAAAATTTGTTGAATCATGTATTCCGCTCAAGGATCTGTTTTGAAGTATTAAGTTTGATTGATTTATGAATGTCATATTCTTAGATAACATGTTGCAATTATGTTAAATGTCACAAGGATTTGTTTTATGTTAAAATGGAAGAAGTATATGTCCTCAACAATTGTGAAGTAGTTAAGCTAAAGTAGCTTACGAAATGAAATAGAATACGATGATTTTTTTTTATGATGTGATGTATTGTTATGTTTATGTTATGCATGATAATGATATGTTATGTACATCTATATTATACATGTTCACGAGCATCTCATGGATCATGTTTTCAAAAAAATTACGAGCTATTTATACGCATGAGATTTTATATGTAACAGAATATGAAAATGGTTTTTCGAGTTGAACTCGAATAACCAAAGAAAGAGAGAGATAAAAAAAGAGAAATTTATGTAAATGTCATTGGGAAATAGTTTGTGTGGGTTGTCCTACTAGGTGAACTCAAGTTTACGGTCTCTTAACTCTTGAAATTGAGTTGGCTCTCCCCTTAGGTGGACTCAAGTATATGATCTCCCTCGTTTATTGCCGGAAAGCCCCAATGATGAGAAAATATAGAAATTAAAGAAAAGAAAGACACAAAATAAAAAAAAATATTTTATAAATTCATATCACATTAGCCTTCTTGCATTTAATCGTTCACTTACTAAGCACTAGGCTCATAGATGAATTTTGTAGTATAGGTGATCCTAACGTTCAATTGACGAAGTGCTTCCATGACTGGGGCTATGTGAATATTTGAACATTATTGTCCAAGTAATGAAAGATAGAATTTTTATCGTAATGTAGTTTAGAACGATCATGCAACTCAGGTATTTCTCCAAAAAGAGATATAGGTGATCCAAAACAAAAAAAATTACCATCTTTTTTATGAAAGTAAAGTTTAAGAAACAATATGCTATATGATGTTGCATAAAGAGTTGAGAGACCAAAAAATTATAATAATAGTTGAATAAAAAATTAGAGGAAAATTCAAACTTATGTAGATTTTTAGAGTTAAGTGCAATACTAAATCTTAAAATTTGAGGTCATTCTATGTTATATTTTAGGGTAAATATTAATTTTCCATTTACTATATGAGTATTCAGCAAAAAATACTTTGAATTTTAAAACTTAAAACTCACTCGTTAAACTATATCATAATTATAACGAATACTCTATTGTCATTGTTTTTATTAACTGCATTAGTACTCTTTTAAAATTATGTTAAATTACTCTCGCCCCTAACTAATGCATCTTGACAATACCCCTTTATGGTCTACTCGACTTTGTTTTGTTACTACATTTAATCGATAACAAATATGCTAAGAATCATTTTAATTCTTACGCGCAAGGTCATTCGATGACCTTTTTTTGTTGTATTGGACGATTTATGATTATGAATTTAACACCTCACTTTTCTAGGTAACCTAAGCCTGTATGAATATAGCACGTTATGTCAATGATACAATATGTGTTAATGGATGATGGATGTTAAGGTGATGTTACACTTTTGAAATAGTAATTTAGATGATTTGGAAACAAAGTTGGATGTTGGAATAAAAGTTGTTAAGTGTTAGAGGTGGAAAGTGGATGAAAACAAAGGAAAATGCCGGAGTTTCAACCATGTGGTAACACTCGACCCTTTCCTCATAATTCAAAGTCTTATAAGTATATCATCTTATATTTCAATTATGATTAAGGGTATGAAATGATGATTAACTTGCTGAAATTTAATTGTTAGAATTGGTAGTTGATAAAGTAAGGTCAATGTTAAAGTTGGACTAAATCAGTTTAAGTGTTGAATGAAAGTTTGAGAAAATGGAAAATAGAAAGTTGTGAATGAAGGACCGGTCGACCTATGAATAGTATCGGTCGACACCTTGGTCGTGAGGAACTTGGTCCGGTCGACCTACGTTAGAAACCGGTCGACCATTGCAAGGTGAACCACCTTGACACAATGTTAAGATTAGCAAATTTCAGAGATTCTAAGTCCTTCCAATGAGTTTACGCTCTTCTCATGAAATTTTATATACTTGTTGATGGAACTATAGCAACAAAAATTACTAAATTTGGAGGTCTGTAGAGAAAGTTATGAGTTTTGGAAATTTATAGTTAGTAACAACCACCAGGTTGAGAATCGATAACTGGGTAGTTTTCGTTTTCCTATTTTATCATGCTTCAGATGAGCTTACGTGACAATGTAATCTTCTAAGAAATTATATACGACATCTAAAGGAGAAGATTAATAGGTTGAACAACTCGATTGAAGTTGTGGTGCAAACGTTATGCACGTTAGAAGTTGACAAATGAAAACTGAACTTAGGAAATATGAACTTTTGAGTGATATTCGATATTTTGTATAATTGTTACCTTTACTCTCTGAATTTGAAGTTTATGTCTTCTACAAAGTTAAACTAGACTTAATAGTTTGAATCATAAAAATATAAGTTGTAGAACAAAATTTATGAAATTTTTAAGTGGTAGTCAACACCCTGATTGCCGGTCGACACCTTAAAACTCTCGGGTTTGAAAATCGGTCAACAATTTGACACAAGCGGTCGACACCTTGACTTTTCAAGCTATAGTGGTCGAACTATTAACAGTGGTAGGTCGACACCTTGTGTAGAACCGGTCGACACATTGTTTAAAGTGTCGACCGCTCCTTGATGATATCCGAAAACTCTTCGTCTTCCACACCTCAAATTATTTAAAAACTCATTTCTCCCAATTGCTAACCCATTTTCCCGACCTCCCTCTTCCCTCTCTTGAGTTATCTCAACCTCGTGAGATTTTTGTGAGTTTTATGAGTGTTTGAGAGTGAGTTTTCGAGTTGGGTACTCAAATTGGTGCAAAGGCGTGTCTCAGAAGCTTGAGATGTGTCTTGGAAGTTTGAGCTGTGAAACTATTATGCTCAATTTATGAAATTGGAGAGCAAGATGGTAGGATTATTGTTAAATAGACGTGCATGCAAGAGATTTTAAGTGAAAACTTAAGGTTTAAAAAATGTAAGACGAAACTGACTGATTTCGGAAAATGTATGTTTTAGTTGGTTGTCGGCTACTAATTCAGCCACGACGTCTTCATATGAAATGTATTAGACAGAATAAGGAAGAGATTGATTTTAATTACATGGAATTTGAATAATTATAGAAAGAGTTATGAGCCCCGAAAGTTATGTAAAAAACAGAAATTAAATATTGGGTACTTATTTTAGTTAATTGTGATTTTTAAGGTGTTATCGAAGACAAGTCAAGGAAATTAAAGGAAAGTGAGTAGGAATTCAGCTTAGGAACGAGGTAAAAACTCATTGCTTGTGTTTTGCCCTTAGGGGCCTACATCACAAATGGTGTGTTAGGAATTGTATGCCTAGTTTAGTCATAATAAGTACGATTAATAAGATAATGTGAATGTATACGTATAATTATTGTTTTCGGGTACATCACACTGTGCACCGGCCCTATGTTGAGGGTTTGATTGGTGTAAAACTATTTGGGGTGCATCACACTGTGCACCGACCCAATAATATGAGATTGATTGGTGTTCTGTGACATTGAATTTCGTTTGTATCTTATAGGTAATGCCTAAGTACGTAAAGCACAAAATGAACTATAAAAGTAAAGTTATGATTATCTTGGAGATGTTTGTGCATTGAATGCTTGAATGATATTATGCTCACAAGTATGTATTTTTATGATAAATAATCAAGTTATAAATGCATTCATATTCATGCATCATGTTTCAAGAAAGGTTACGAAAGTATTTTATCATGCATGATTTTAAAACGTCGCCCAACCGTATGTTGAGAATGTGATATGAGGAGAGCTGTCTCTAGGGAGGCCAGACAGTGCTAATACCTTATCCCGAGAATTCTCTCATACGATGCATGAAAAATATCAAGAAAGTAAAGATCAAGATTAAGAAAACTCAGGGGTAAAGTTGAATCGGCTGCCTTTGCGAGTGAGCCAGATGGTGCTCTGTAAGCTACCAGTGAGGAAGGCCAGATGATGTCATTCTCTCCCTTACGTGTGCCCACCTATTATGTCAAGATCAAGATCAAGTATCAAGTTAAGAATCAAGATAAAGAACAAAATAAAACATAGTTTTAAGCCGGACATGAGCGTTTTAAGCATGTAGGTGATATGATTTCTGAGCTTTAGGCTCATTAGTTAAGCTTTGTGATGTAGGTGATGAAGCTCGGGATGAGGAATTTAGTCATCATCACGTGTCATGATACGTCGATGAAGCTACTTTGGAGCAGGATGTTTACGAAACTGAGTGACGACCCGTGGGTGAAGGAAAAAAGAAGTTTTAAATATTTTATTAAGTTTTATACAAACTTGTTTAAATGAATTGTCGTGTTTTGAATTATCATGTTAAGAACTTATGTTAAGTAATTCGATGGGCAATGCTTGAATGTTTTGTGCTATTGCCTATCTATGACATTTATTGAACGAAATGATATTTTGATATATATTTCTATGACGTATTTTATAAATATGATATGATCACATTTTTAACAGTTTTTAATATTTTATGCTTCCACTACGATTTTAAATCAAGAGTTTTGAACGAGATTTTAAAAAAGAAAATTTTTACCGTTGTTTTTAAAGAACGGGATGTGACAATGAACTATCCATTTTCACTTCTTGAAAGTTATTGTCACATTATCTGAGGATCGGAAATTTTCATTTTAACGTTAAGTTTTGACAAAACAGAGTCGGAGGAGATTTGGGATTGCACTGATTGTCATCATGTCCCACCGGAGCTTCACCAATAATTCCTGTCCACCGGTCAACCAACCGCTTCTTCTAGCTCTTCCATGGCTGGGCTTACCGGTAGAAAATGGAGGAGAGAGACGGGACAGTTCTTCTTCGTCTTCTTCTTCTTCTCTCTCCTTGTTCTTCATTTTTCTTTTTTAAAGATGTGTTGTGATTTAGATTTGTCAGCAAAGAATAAGCATATGCAGAAGATGAACAAAAACAAAGTACAAATCCAGAAAAGAAAGATGGGAAATGGCCGAAACACGCAGGAATTGTCGAATTGCTACTGGCTCAGTTATTGGACTTGGTATGATTTTCCAGCAAGGCTATTTGGTTTGGCCTGAATTCATTTTGAATAGTAGAACAACCAACTTAAATTAAACTCGACACTCTCGAAGTTTGGCCGATTCTCTCGTTAATTGAATGAGACAACAGTCAAGAGTGAACAATCTGACATGCATAACGTTGAGGCAGGGTTTCAATATTTGTCGCCCGTACTAAAATATGTCGTGCTTGGTACAACGTTAGGTAAGCTCGTGCCTTAATAAGAATCCAAGAGACATCCTTCTTTGGTGCATTATTGGAGATGTAGCATTATTATTCACGTGGTTGTGTAAGAACAAAACAAAAAGAGTAAAAGCCAAAAACGGGCTTGAATTTCGGGTAAATATGTCGATTTGAGTTTGAGTTTTGAAAAAATAAAATTTACGCTTCGCGGACGCATCTCCCGAACGCAAGTTGCGTCCGAGTGAGGGTCAGATGACTCACTCGGACGCAACTTGCATTCAAGTAATGCGTCCGAACTCAATTTTTTTTTAATTTTTTAATTAATTTGACTAAGCAAATCTTATTGGAATGACTTGAAATTTTTCACACATTCACAACAATAAAAGACACTAATATTGAAAGTTGTAATTTTTTTTGATAATTATACAATTTAATATAATGTTTTTAATATATAAACAAACAAATTTCGTTAAAATTACATACAATAATAAAAATTCTTGAAGTTTTTGTCGCAAATTTAAAAAACTATACGACAATATTCTATAATTTTTTGTGACTTTTTATTGATGCAAGTTGCGTCCGAGTGAGAGTCCACGAAGTTAAAATTTTTATCCAAATTTTTAATTTTTAATCTAACAAAAAATGTTGAAATTATTGGTGACCCTTTAGTTCTTGGTGTATTATTGAAGGGTGGGGACCCCTTCTCCCTCCACCAAACAAAATAATAATAATAATTCAAATTCTTTTGACATTAAATGCAAATGTTGAAATTTCATTTCTCACCANAAAACCGATAAAATTTGGTTCTATGTTGGTTTGATATTTGCAAAATTGAAAGTAACCGAATTGAACCAAATCATTATTACGCTTTAATCAAATCCAATTTTAGTTTGACTGAATCAAAAAATTTGATCAGACATTTAGATTCTATATTAGTTGGCATTTGATATATAGTCACTAATGTTAAATTGTTAATTTAATATTTGTAATAAGGAAAGAATTTTAGGATGATTTGGAGACATGGAAATTGAATTTTGAAGTATGTCTTGTTAGGGGATTTGAAAATCTAATTACTTTGACTTCTCATAATTTTTTTCTTTAATAAAGAACATACACAGGGACAAATCGGAATCCCAATGCATTTCATAATTACAATTCTAATTCACCAAACTAGCCTGTATGTTACAAACCCAGCATCAAACATCATTCCAAATGAAGTTTAGATTATTCAACCTTCTAAAATTTAAAATCTTACAATGTCAATCTTGTCCCCTCAAACTTCTCTTGGGTGATGCTGTCGATCCAGTCAGCCATCTCCGGCGTCAAGTAGTTTTTCCAATCTCCGACGTTGCCCAACCGGAAAAAGGTGTTGTTTTCAACCCCTCTTTCTAGCTTCCCGTTCTTATTCACCCCTAACTGGCTTAGCCTTTCAAAGCTACACGGCCTGAGAATATCACCGGGCATGCCTAGTGTGTCTTCTTCTAGCGAGAATGGGATTCCCAAGAACTAGGCAAGTCTCTTGGCGAGGATCACCGGATTAGCCTTCATTTCTTCGAACTTCAAGAAGAAGATTTTGTGAGGCCTGTTCAGACTCTCGACATATTCTCGTGTTTCAGCTTCGAGATTTTTAAGAGTAACAATTAAGGGATAAGACTCATGTACCTATGTAAACAATCTTACAATTTGAATCTTTTACCGCGGTGGGAAGCGAGACGAATGCTGTGCGGGTGGCGAAGATTCTTGGGGAAGGGAGAAGAGAGAGATCAACTTCCTCTATTCTGCCATAGACGTGGAACTCCATGGTCAGAACTAGGGTTTCTGTACAGCAGAGGGTGATCTTGCATGTTCAGAAAGCGCCGGCGATTCAAGATCGCGAAAATCAAAGCCTTCATCCAGGTCGTGCCGGTTTTCATGGTCGAAGCTAAGAGCACGTCGGAATCTTGAGCTTCGAAGCATTTCTGAAAAGCGACAACTCCGGCAATAAACAAGGTCTGGCACCAAAACACTAGGTAGAGATGCAATTCTCTGAGAAGCCTGTGTCTGTGAGAGCGTAGAGATGCTATTATGTCTTTGCATTCTTCAGTGGGTTCTTCCCGGAGATACTCCTGTAGGTCGACGGGAGGAGTCTGGTCAGAAGCCATGAAAGCTTTAGAACAACAGAGCTTTGGTTTATGGAAATCTACAAGTGGTTCGAAGCTTGGCATGCAATACCCAAAAATATGTCATGTGGTCTGTTTATTGAATTATTGAATAAAAGAGATGGGAAAACAACATTAGAAATTAACTATGGCAGGGCCTCCGTGAGAGAAGGCGTAACACGATCTGTAGGTGGACAACAAGAAATGATTTACAACTTAGACAACGATGAGTTATCAATGTTTGAGATCGAAGAGTCTGAAATTGGTATTAGTGAGTTGAAGGCGCTACAATATTGCGAGCCGCGTTTGGAATTGCATGAAGGATTGAGAAGCTTGAGTTTCAATGTAGATATATTGTCTATAAATTCGTAGTCTAGATGAAGAAATGTACCTAAAAATATATTTGAAAGTGATGAGCGAGGGCTTGATAGTGACGGTGGAAGAGATGAGAGCAGTGAAATAAAAAAAGGGGTCAATTTTAACAAGCCTTGAAGAAAAACTTCACTCACTTCACGGTCAGATTCAGATTCCAAAGAATAGTTGACAGAATTCACAATGACTTTATGACTTTGAGAAAGAGATGAATAAATTGTCAATTATTCACCATGATACATGGATCTTCGCAAGACAAACCCGCAGTATTGGGTCAAGCATGCATTTAGTCATGTCCCGAAGTGTGACATTACTTCAAACAATCTTAGTGAGTCATTCAACTCTCTGATTCTACCTGCTCGAGATAAATCAATTATAACTGTGTTGGAAATGATCAGAAAACTCACAATGACACGCATAACATGACAACATAGGATAATGGAGAAGAGCCGAGTTTGACTATGTCCTCAAATAAAGAAAAGGATCTATAGTCTCTACTTCTCGTAGGAGGAGAGCTTTTTGAGGTAAGTGATCCTACTGTGACATATATTGTGGATTTGGGCCAGCAAAATTGCACTTGCTTGCATGGGGACTCACGAAAATACTCTTTCTCCATGCTAGTCCGTGTCTATTGTTTATGATAAGGAACGTGGATGATTTTGTGCATCGCTATTATCATCCATCATCAAACATATTTGGCTATGTATTCGAATTTCATGCACCCAATAAATGGCCCGAAGAGGTGGCCTACTACTACTCTTGATGAGATAATTCCACTTATATTTAAACGTCATCCAGGTAGACCAAAGAATAAACGGGTGAGAGATGTAAATGAGCCACGACGCACTATAGCTGTGAATAGAAAGCATAAACGACCTCTTTGTAGTATTTGCCACAAAACTGGTCACAATGCTCGATCATGTCAAGGTTTTCGTTTCTCACATAGTCAGAATGCTAGCACGAGAGGGTAAAGAAGACGAAGAAGGAGAAAAAATGTCGCTTTCATGGGATTCGTTGTTTGAAGGTGGTAGGCATTGCTAATATGAAGATCAAGAGTCTCTTTTGTGATTCTAGTTTTACCCGAATCCTCTTTTGTTGCAGTAGTTTACTCGAACTCCCTTTTTTTGTAGTATTTTACATGGATCCTCTTGTGCAAATGAGCTAGTTGTTATTATAGTAGTTGAACTTTTGGATCATGGACATGTGATTCTTATTGTATTAGTTTTGCTTTTGGATGATTGAATGATAGATCGTGGGTTTGGATCATGGATTTCAGATTTTCAAAGTGGAATATGTCATTCAATTAGAAAATGAGGAATAAAATTTACCTCTAAGGAGGAGTTACCAAAAAATTAAAACTTGCATTTTGACATTTACTGACATAATCGACAATAAAAGAGCGAACCATGAACAACACAACAACAAGGAACTACCATGAAATATAACGAGTGACAATCAAAATTACAAGCAAAAACTCACAAGATCAAAACACTTACCCTAATCGAAGAGAATATCAATAGAAATGGAAGGAAGAGTGTGAGAGAAGGAGAAAGCCAGAGACGAGAGAGCCATTGACGAGAGAGTGAGAGAGCCAGAGACTACAGAGAGCGAGAGCGAGAGCGAGAGAGAGGGTTGGGAGGAAGAACATGGGTTAGGACAAAATGATGGAGAAGTGTTCGGTGCGAGAAAATAACGATTAAGGTATTGGTCGCAAATAGCATCATACTTTAAAATGTGGGGCACAGTGGGAGTGATCGTCGTTATATCTTTTTTCAAAGCTCAAATTTTTTAACCTATTTCTCTAAATTTTAGAGTTTTTTTAATTTTTTTACCTTTATTAAATTGAAGTATATATGAGAGGGTGTCTGTTAAAATTAAATTAAAGTTTAAAATATCAATCGATGACTTTTAAAATTTAATTTATTTTCTATAATATCTATCCTTTGAAAATTTATCTCTTCAAATTCACCCTAAATCAAGTAATGATTAAATTCCTAATAGTATAATTATATCAAAGTAATTTATTATATTCTATCTTCTCTGCCATCCTCCGACCCCTTGCTAAAGGGCAAAAATACTATTAGGAAGTGCAACACGATTGGCAACTACGAGTAGAAAAGAGATCGACATAGGACACTTTCTACTAGAGGTGTCAAATGATCCGGCCAAACGAGCCAAGATTGTAAACTCTAGCTCATCTTGTCTATCGAGCTTTTCAAGTTGAGTCTACCAAACCTATTGCGACGAGCATGATAAATTTTTGCAAAAAGATATTTAATTCGAGTCGACTTACGAGTATAGAGCCAAACAAGCCAAGTCGATTGAGTCTGACAAGTCGAGTTTAACAAGCCAAACAATCATAATTACTATTATTTTATATAAATATATTAGCAATTATTCAATACTCATTTGGAAAAATATTTTATACACATTTAAAATAAAATATGTTAGTAAAATACCAATAACAAATATAAAATGTTTGGTATTTAGCTTTACAAATTTGAGAAAATTCAAATTTGCATAACTTAAATTAAAAAATAGTCATACTTTTTTAATTAATATTAATTATATTACACGATGTTTAATTAACTTCTATTCAACTGTCGCTCGAGTTCCAATTAAACTTTGATGGAAGAGCAAAGCCGCTTGCTCAATTGCTCATTCATTCAAGATTGCGAGCCCTAGTTCATGAGCCAATTTGAGTTTTAAAACCGAAAAATGAACTTATTGGACGCTAGTTCAAGCTGAGCAAGCACACTTGTATGACTTAGGGGTGGGCAAAATCGAGCTGGAACCGTGAACTGAATCGGAACCGTCGGTTTTAATCCGGTTTTGATTCTAATTTTTGAAAAACCGTTATTGATGATAGGCCAGTGTTGGTTTTTAGGTGTAAAAAACCGTGAAACGGGAACTGGGGCCGTAGGCAAAAAAGTTCAAAAATCGAGTAAAACTCGACCAAAAACTCTAATAAAATCCGATATAAATCTTAAAATTTGTTATAAACACGTTCAATTATTTAAAATTTGACTCAAATATACTAAAAAACTGGATAAAAACCGAAACGAAATCAGAACCGTAATTCCGGTGTCAGTTCTAAAAATTTAAAATTATAAATTTGATTCTAGTTATATTTTAAAATAAAACCGACGTTGCTCAATTGGTACCTAACCGTGGTATGTTAGTCTCTACTATAAATATACAAGACTGAGTCAACCAGAGTCAGCCAGACTCTCAAATGACGATGAATGTCATTGATGTCATCGTGCCGGAAAGGAGGAAAGTGGATGCCTTGCATTGAATAATGCTCGTCCTCGAAGACCCAAAGACTTTTCTGCAGGGCCGTGACGTTTACGTTTCTGCTTCCGCTGTGAGATCGATGGAGCTCTGCCTCCATTTGAGACCTTATAAGAACCAGAATCGTCCATTCGTTTTCCACCGATCCTCGTTCTTCGGTATTACTTCTCTCCTACCTCACAAACCCTGTTAAGTTAGTCGATTTCGTTTTTTTTTATCTTCGGCATATTTATGTCGTGAAATTCTGTAGTCATTGTCGAATTTTCGCATCACTTTTTGAGCAGAATTTTGAGATTTCTTTCTCGGCGACTCTAGGTTACGATGGTTTCGGAAGCTAGAAATGGGGGTTGTCTCGGTTGGGCTGCTAGGGATCCCTCCGGAGTACTCTCACCTTACAAATTCAGCCGCAGGTAACTCTTTTGAGCGGCTTTGCATTTCGAAGAACACGACTATTTTAACGAAATTTGCTGAAATCTAGCATGTGATGAGTTTTCCGAAGCAATCGATTGACTGATTCTTGTTCTTGGCGTTTACCTTTTGACATTGACCTCCATGAATATACCTTACCCTTCAATTCTTATTCAGAACTGTAGGCTGCGACGATGTTTATATAGCAATTACCCATTGCGGAGTTTGTTATGCCGATGTGGTTTCTACGAGGAATGAATTAGGGGATTCCAAGTACCCTGTCGTGCCTGGGTGAGTTAATGCAAGTTAGTTTTCGTAGTCCTGACCATGGTAATGGATTTTTCTTGGTTTGAAATGATTTTTGATTGGATTGGCTCCAGACACGAGATAGCTGGAACTGTGAAAGAGGTTGGTTCGAACGTTAATCGGTTCCGAGTAGGAGATCATGTTGGGGTGGGAACTTATGTCAATTCATGCAAAGATTGTGAGAATTGCAGAGATGGGGATGAAGTTTATTGCAGCAAAGGAATTGTTTTCACTTTCAATGGCGTTGATTCGGATGGAACGATTACCAAAGGAGGGTATTCCGAGTATATAATCGTCGACGAGAGGCAATTACTTCACTATACTTATTTACAATGATTTCTTAAGATACTCCCATTTTGATTCTAAAGGAAACATCTAGTGTTACTTGAAATGGTGCCCAAAGTGTAAACATCTGCATTTAATCAGGAATAGCTCGATTTTGTGACTATTTGAATCGATAAAGTATAATAGCTTGATCGAATTTCCATGCCCGTGAATGTAGGTACTGTTTCAAGATTCCGGAAAACTATCCATTGGCTTCAGCTGCTCCTCTTCTTTGTGCTGGAATCACTGTATATGCTCCGATGGTGTGGCATAAGATGAACCAACCCGGTAAATCTCTAGGGGTAATTGGCCTGGGTGGTCTAGGCCACTTAGCGGTCAAATTCGGAAAGGCATTTGGCTTGAAAGTAACGATTTTGAGCACTAGCCCGTCCAAGAAAGATGAAGCTTTGAGCCTTCTTGGAGCCGATAATTTTGTTGTCTCATCGGACTCAGAACAGATGAAGGTCGATATTTTCTTTGTAACATTTGCTCTCTCACTCAAGTTCTCGGAACCATCAAATTGTGTATTCTTTTTGCAGGCATTGAACAAGTCGCTCGACTTCATAGTCGATGCAGCATCGGGCGATCATCCATTCGATCCATACTTGTCTCTTTTGAAGAAGGGTGGTGTTATGGTCCTTGTCGGGTTTCCGAGTGAAGTCAAGTTCCACCCTGCGAGCCTCAGTATCGGTACTCGTTCAGCTCTTCTAATTTACCTCATCTGTTGGGGATCTAAAACGATCGATTAGCGAACGGAATCGATATTCTTGCAGGCATGAGAACAATTTCAGGGAGCATCGCCGGTGGCACGAAAGTGACCCAAGAGATGATCGACTTCTGTGCAGCTCACGAAATCTATCCGAATGTCGAAGTGATTTCGATTCAGTACTCGAACGAAGCTCTCGAGAGGCTCATAAAGAAGGATGTTAAGTACAGATTTGTGATAGACATAGCCAATTCTTTGAAAAATTGCAGCGAAAATGAAGAAAGGGCTTGAAGAATGCATGCGTTTCCCTCTTGTAACCTCTGCTTCTACTTCTTGGTTAGTAAAAATAAAAGTTGCCCGAGTTAAATAAACTAGACCCGTTGCTTTTAACTCGGACGCTCGAGTCAAAAGTATATTTTTTAGTCCGGCTCACCCTTGTCCGGTAACATGGAGACCGACTATGTTATGTTGGGGTGGGAAAACTAGTGCCGACCCAATCCGACTCATGTCCACCCCTAATGTTATGTGTTAGAGAGGGGTCTGCCCTCACTAAACTATGTCCAAGCGGGCACACCCGAGTTAATTTTTTGAGATATTTTTATAAATGAGTAAAATGGGAAGGTAATTACAAAATATTGATGTATTAAGTTGTAATTGATGCAATAAATATAATAATTATTTTGATTATAGTGTATTAAATTGTATATGTTGTCCTAATTACAATTCGACACGTTAGTATGTACAATAAAAAATACTTCAAGAATATAAAATTAATTTTATTTTATTAATAAATAGATAATTATAAATAAAAGAGTTAAACTTTAAAAAATTGTGTTTTGCCGAAATAGGCTAAAAAATCTCAAATTTTAAAAAAAGTAAAAATGAACATGGAAGACGGTAGGTGGAGGGGTGCAGCCATCTGTTACGTATCGCCGCCGGGGAGAGTTGAGCCATCCGCTCAATTTTTTATTTTTTTAATTTAACAATTATTTTAAAAAATTATTTACTAACCAAATCTTGTCAAAATATTTAATTTTTTTTACTACAGATCAACAACAGTATAAGACACTATTATGAAAAGTTTTAAAACTTTTTAACATCTATATAATTTATTATAATATTTTTATTATAGATAACGAAATAATTCATTAAAATAAGTATTTCATCGAAATATATTAAAAATTTCAAGATGAATTATATGGCATTGAACTTTAAAGTTTAAAATGATTTGAAAAAAAAAATCAAAATCAGAAGCAATTATGAATTTTTTTGATATTTTTTATTATTTTAACTAACAATTAACTTGTAATTGTTTTTGATTTAAATACCTGTTTTTTTTTAAATCATTTCACAATTTTAAAAAAAATTATTATACAAGTTTATCTTGTAAATTTTAGAATTTTTCAATGAAGTACGTATTTTTAATAAATGATTTATTATTTGTACAAAAATAATTGAAAAATTTTGAAATTTTCTAGAATAATATCTTATATTGTTATGAATGCTGATAAAAATTTCAAGTCACTCCAAAAGCATTTAATTAGTAAAAATGTTTGTTTAAAAAACATTAAATTAAAAAAAATCAAGCAGACTACTCGACTTTCAAGCTCCTAATCTGATGTCGACGACTGCACCATCCATCAACCATCTTCTGTGATCATTCATGCTTTTTTTAAATCTTGAAGTTTTTTTTGCCTATTTCGTTAAAACCTTATTAATTAAATCATCTAGAATCTAAGACATCTTCAAAATACACGTGAAGACATTGAATACAATGATCAAGAAGAGTGCGAATAGAACAATGAGTATTCGAGCACGTGGGAATAACCATGATCACTAAAAACAGTGCAAAGTTTGATCAATCAATGAAAATTGTGAAGTGAATCAAATGACTCGAGCATCTCAGGCTGCACCTTTTGGAATTCCACTCAAGAACAGTGGCTAAGGCGACGATCAAAGCTTTAAGGGAATACCCTCCATCGTGGATGAGCTTCCTTTTTCCTCAGATGATAGGTCATTCTGCACGGGATTCGTGAACACAAAATTTAGTCAAAATAAAAAATGATGGGAATAATTAGTAAACTATATTTCACAAAGTTGTTTGCTTAAAGCAGTGTGATGTGATTTGAAGAATTCCATCTTGCTCTGTGACCACTTACTCGAGAACCTTTCAATTTCCATCTCCATAGCTGAAGAGATCGGGGGTCTTCTCCTTGCTGTGGTATTTAGATCATCTCCATAGCTGAAAAGCTCTGCCTTTCCAAGCTGGTCGGTATCATCACTTTTGCATGGCTGAAATCAACAGCTTCGACAGATGGAAGCCTTTTGCTGTCATGGTGGCCATCGACTTTGCTTTCGCTGCCGTCAATATTCTTCTCAAGAAAACCCTCGACCGGGGGATTAACCATTTGGTTCTCATCACCTATCGACTCTTGATTTCAACCATTTTCTTAGCTCCAATCGCCTACTTTCGGGAAAGGTATGAAGATTTTAAAATCGATGGAGTGGCCTCTCTCTCGATTTGCATGCTAAGTAACTTATTCGAGCTCGTTTTCAGGGAAAGTAGAGAAAAACTAACCCTTCGCACGGTTTGTTATCTCTTCTTAAGCGCCATTGTCGGGTGAGTTTCGAACTTGTCGCATCGATTGAACTGTGTTTATACAAAAGTAGGGTTCATTGTAGAGTGTTCTTCTTTTCAGGGCTTCATTGCCTCAGTATTGCCTCCTTCTTGGAATTGAGTACACTTCTGCTACATTTGCTTCCGCGTTTGTGAACGTAGTTCCGGTCGTCACATTCGTAATGGCGTTGCCATTAGGGTACGTATAAAACCCTAATTTATTGCCTAGTTCAACTGATATTAGACAAATTTTACTCATGTTTGATTCGAGTTCTCTTGGGGAAAGTTGTTTATTACATCTAAGGAAAATCCAAATGAATTTTTTATGGTTGCTTGGCTATGGCAATCGAGAATTTTTGCAGTCTAATTCTGGTCAAAACCTCCGCAGATTGGAGAAGGTGAACGTAAAGAGCACCGGCGGGAGGGCCAAAGTGGCAGGCACGTTCGTGTGCATAGGCGGCGCGGCCATGCTAACGCTTTACGTAGGGCCACCTTTATTCGCCGCAGCGCAGTCCGACGAAGTAAAGAAAGCGATGGCCCATAACCACGCCGCCGAAAAGCCAGAGAGACGGTTAGTGGGTTCGGCGGCGCTGGTCATCGGAACCCTTTTGTGGTCGTCGTGGTTTCTCCTACAATCCAACATCGGCCGGAGATATCCCTTCCAGTACTCCGGCACCGCCCTCATGTCCTTCTTCGGCTCTATTCAGTCCGCCGTTCTGAGCTTCTCCACCGGCGCCACTCTCTCCGCCTGGGCTCTCGAGGGAAGCTTGGAAGTCACCACCGTCCTAGTCGCTGTAAGTGATCTGAAATCCTCCATTTCTGATCATTTTATGCAGATTATTCTTAGATTAAAATACTGTGCAGGGGATCGTAGGGTCTGGATTGTGCTTCGTGGGCATGTCGTGGTGCGTGAAGAAGAGGGGCCCTGTCTTCACCTCGGCGTTCAGCCCACTCGTTCAGATAATGGCCGCCTTGTACGACATCCCCATCCTCCATGAACAGTTCCAGCTTGGAAGGTATATTCACCTTAAATACAAGCACTTCACCATGTTACTGGTTGGTCCAAGAAGGATCTCATGCATGTCTTCTAATTTTCGAAATCAAAATGTGAAATTTATCGAATTTCATCCCGACATCAACTATTCTTGCTAAACCTTCGATGTTTTAGAGGACTTTATCGTTAAAATTTGGAATCTAACAATAAATCTTCAGTAACAATTGGTTAATTTGCATGTGTTCAGTTTAGTGGGGTCAATAATTGTGATCATGGGACTATACATTTTACTATGGGGGAAGAACAAAGAGATGCACACTTGCTTAATGGAGATGGAACAAGCAAGCCAAGGGGCCAAGGATCAGGAGGCGCAGCTGCAGCCTCAAGCCATCAACGAGCCTCGTGAATCGACGTTAGACATTTAAGCTATCATGTTGTAATGAGTTCTTACGGTTAACCATAATAATAATAAGAATAAGAATAATAATATGCTTTCATTTCGTCGCATATATAAATTTTGATTTAGTAAAAATCCATCCACCCGATCACATCCAAAACTTGTTCCTTTTGGATGTAGGCTTGCACAATTTAGTATTGGAACTAATCCATTAAAGTTTGTCTTAATATCGACAATTAAAACTTGAATGAGTACAATTTGAAGAGTGACTACTAGCCCTAGGCATGAGAGTGTAAGCTTTATCATACCAAATCTTCTTGTAGCTAAAGTTGTTTCTTCGTGGCTCAATACCATTGGCTAAGCAAGTTGGTAAAACATACATGGTCGACTAATGACAAACTTTGTCGAGAACAATGGGTATTTCATTGTGCTTGCAATTGTAAAATCTTCGTCCAGGATTAGCTCATGTTCATGCTGTGGGTATAATAGCTTTCGTATTAAATAAACATATCACGGTAGAAGTCACTTTAGGGCTATCTGAAATTTAAAACAAACAAGAAAATATAAATCATGAAAAAAACCTTAACTCAAATCAACTATTCAAATGTTAATCGGCAAAAAAACAACTTACGTGTAGTAGTGTCGAGCGACATCATGGAAGGAATTGTCACCACAAATCTACAAATTATTCATATTTTCATATCCAAAAAATTAATCACATATTGAAAGCTTCTTCAATTAGCAATTTTTCTATTCATCACAACAATTGCATGCCACTCATAATTGAACAACAAAATGGTTTTCAGATGTTTCAAAGTGGCATTCAATTAGAGAATGAAGAATAAAATTTACCTCACAGGACGAGTTACCAAAAAATTAAAACTTGCATTTTGACATTTACTGACAAAATCGACAATAGGATGAACAACGCAACAGCGACGAACTACCATAAAATATAACGAGTAACAATCAAAATTAAAAGCAAATACTCATAAGATGGAAATACTTACCCTAGTCGAGGATAATATCAGTAGAAATCGAAGGAAGAGTGTGAGAGAGCGAGAGTTTTTGAAATTTTAGGGTTTACTAAATTGAAGTATATATGAGAAGTTATTCGTTAAAATTAAAATAAAGTTCAAGATATCAATTGATGACTTTTAAAGTTTGAGGTATTTTCTGCAACTACCTCACAAATTAATATCTATGCTTTAAAATTTATCTCTTCAAATTCATTCTAAACCAAGTAATGATTATAATAATTAGTTAAGTTACAAATTATATGAAGGTAATTTATTATATTCGATCGTCTCTCCCATCCTCCAATCACTTGATAAAGGCACGGAAATACTAATAGGAAGTGCAACACGATTGGCTACTACGATTACAAAAGAGATAAACCAATGACACTTTCTACTAGAGGTGTCAAACGATCTGGCCGAGCAAGCCAATATTATAAACTCTAACTCGTCCAGTCTATTGAGTTTTTCAAATCAATTCTACCTAGCCTGTCTAGTCAAGCGTGATGAGTTTTTGTAACAAAATATAATAAATTGCATAATTTTTGAAAAATCACAAATTTTTTTAACATATTGTCTTATATTGTGATGTGGCAAAAATTTTAAATTATTTCAATAATATTTGATAAGTAAATATATATTTTTTAAATTAAAAATAAAAATAAAAAATGAGAAGACAGCTGTTGTAGGGTGCTGTCGTTCACCACGATCAAATTGGCTCTTTTTAAAATCCGTGATCATTTTGACCAATTACCCTAAAATCAGTGGTCAATTTAGTATTTTACCCATCTTTAATTAGATGATAATAGTGTTCATCTTTATAACATACTAGAGGTTCTAAGTATACTATCGTAAGTTTTAACATGGAGACCTTTAGAATTTATTATTGGAATTATAACCTAAAACATATTGTACTGAATAGTAAGAACTTTATTTATATATAAGACAAATTTTATTATACTAAATGATTTTGTTCTAAAACGAGTAGAACTAGCTAATGTTACTTACCAATTAATCATCTCAACTATCCGTTATGGATGTAAAATTTTGTACCCACTTGAAGTAGCAAAACCCCTCTTAGATTTGTTGATCCCATATCATTTAAACTTTCACATAGCCGACCACCCCTGAGGCAAGTCTAAAAGAGTTAAGACCCCCTCACATGCTGTCGACCTGGGGTGTAGGGGCCCTGAGGCCGAGGGATTTTGCCTTTTAGTACAAGTCTAAAAGAGTTGAGAAAGTCAATTAGACGCAACCTCCAAGAAATCAATGACCATATTCTTAAGTATACAAGAATATACCTTAATTAACTAGCTATCTCGGTCTCATTTTATTAAGATAAGTGCGCACCATATCGTCTATTATGTGATATTTGTGGTTACATTTCTCTACAATTCAATAACCCTTAAACTCTAATGTCGTATTTATAATTTGCCACTTGATCTACACCTACTAATACATAATTGTTTGTTTTTAGCCGAAGACTGCACGACTTTGTGGATATTATGTATTAATGGGGCGACCACAAATTCTCAAAAGAATGGTACAATACATGATTCAAATCAATTACCCCTCTAAAAAAATGTGAAAAAGAAAAGAAAATTTCGATGTAGAAGATAAAGCTACAATGACATACACTTAATGCAAAGCTCTCAAATAAATAAAACCCTAATCATATTCAACATCCTACGAGTCGGAGTTGGACTGTACGAAGGGTGGATGGATGAGGCGTCGCTGTCGTGGGGAGGGCTCTATCTTTCGCACATAATTGCGGTGGTTTTATGGGATCGGCTGCCTCTTCTGCACTTGATTCTTGAATGCTTTGCCTGCACAGATTACGAAACCCTCCCACTCTCTACTATCGCCATCACCAATTTGGGCAGCTTTTTCTTCTTCTCTTCTGTTTTCTTGCTTCCTTTTCTACGAATTGCCCTCCTTTGATTCTGCTTCACAGACAGAACAATGTACGTGGATGGAATTAGGGTTTTCTAAAGTGAAAGCTCTTTCTCCTTCTTCGCTCTCAGCCGTTGGATTACGCAGCATCTTTTCCTGGCATGCATATTTCAAGTCCCAGATGCCTGTGTTGTCCTTCTTTTTTAAAACTTTTTGGAACTTGGAAATTTGAAATCAGGAAAAACGAAACCAAACATCTCTCTCTCTCTCTCTCTCCATCCCACCCTCTCCCTGTAGCGTCTTCAATTCATTGTTTCAGTTTCAACTGGGAAAAGCTTTACACTCCAGAGTTGAATCAAGAAAGAATGAGGTGGCTCAAGAGAGAAACAGAGGGTGTCACGGGAATACGATGCGAATTAAAGGAAAGAAAAATCAAAGTGGTCCATCTAGTCTAGGGAGTGGGAGTTCCACGCCTCCTCTCTATCTCTCTGTATTTTTTTTTTATCTTATAAATGCCGTGTATAGAAGGCAACGCATTGTAATTACTGTCAAATATCCAACAACAATGCAGACAAATAAAAAACAAAGATTACATGTTCACTTTACGACAAACTCGTGAAAAAATCAGCGAAATGAAACTGAGAAGTTATTGAATTCAACGACGAAACTCAGTGGAACTTTACTAATTGTACCGTCAAAGGAAAAACAAGAAAACCCAGTTGCTGCTTTAGTATTATCTGGTAGAGCTTTCACTGCCCTCATTGATGGCTCCTGTAAACCCTAATATATCCAGTACTCTGCCTATGTGTCTGATTGTAGCTGTCAGCCTAGTGGGTATCCCTAGATTAGTTAGAAATGAAATGAGTGATCCTGTTTTATGTTCTTTTCTAGCTTCATCGAAACCAGAGCGGATGATATAGTTCATCAATGAGAAATTAAGACACGAGGAGAAAAGGACGACGATCTTCAAATCAGTCGTTATGTACATGTGGAGGTTAACTATTGGTTGAGGAGGGAGACATGAAACGGACTTTCCTAGATGCAAGCGTAGTAAACTCAGATACTGTCAGTGGGTTATTTCTTGAGCATTCATTTTCATTAACGCCTGCAGTTGATCTAGTACAATGTTAAAACTGAAAAGGTTATATGTTGAGTGAAAGTGCTATAAAAAAAGCTTTTTAGGATATATATATTGATTTTTATTTTCTCAAATGAAAATTCCACTGTATATGAAGACATGTGGAAATTATGAACTTGATTTAGAAGGTTAAATTCCCAATTTAAGGGGTTTTAAGGAAATTCGTGTAAGTTTTCACAATTAACAACTCTTTGGTCGTCGTTGTTGTTGTTACAAGGTTTTTCATCATCATCCTGGCGTTTGTTCTTCGTATTTTTTTTCATTTGTTGTTTAGTATTAAATTCAATAAACAAATGATAATAAAAATTATTATTTTTTATGACAGATTTTCGACTGATTTTTAGACGGATAAAAAGTAATCAAATTTAACGTGTTAACTATTATGCCCAAAATATATAGTTTCTAATAGTTCAAGTTACAGGTCATTCCGAGTAATATGAAAAAATTATAGTCATTTTAGTGCTAAAACATAAAAAAATTATTATGTGAGTTTTAAAAATAAAAAATCTAAAAATTATTATTTAATTTTATTTTTAATATAATTTATGTCACTTTTCAAATTTCGTTCTTTCTGCTCTTTAGAAATTCAGTTTTTTCCAATTTTGATTTCTTTCATTTATCTCAACAATTATTGGTAAGTGAGTTCAAATGAAGTCTTTTAGCATGGCATTGAAAGGTTTCTACCAGCAAACAAAAAAGCTTTCAATTTTTGGTCCATGTTTTCAACTTTTCCTTTTCGTTTCCAACAAAAAACAACGCATTACTTCGCCCAAGATTTCGTTATGCTTGTCTGCTCTGCTCCACGCAGGTCCCCACTCCATTAATAATAATCTAAAATAATTCAAGAAAACAATACGGGACAGACTAGAATCTTACATATTTTACTCATAAAATTCATGTATACTGTCTAGGGCCACGCCCTCCACACCAGAAACTGACTACTGAGTCCCTGCCCCCGATTTGGTACGGCCTCTCCCTCTACGAACCATAATATTTTATTGTATTTTGCAGCATCAATCTGGGAGAGCTGTTCTTGTTCTTGTTCGTGTTCCTAGGTCACTCGCAGACCGATCTTGTCCACCAAAACAACAACATGTTCTGGTCTGTGGCTACGTGTTTATAGCATTAATTCTCAACTCCCGTCAGAAGATGTTTGCTATTGGTTTGGAGTGGCATTGCTTTGAGCTCTTCTTATCTAGTTTTATAGTTTTGTTTCAGAAGAAGTTATGATTTGAATAGTTTTTTTATTTGGTAGATATTCCAATCTGCCGCGGTATTGTAATACGAAATAAGTGGTAGGGTTTTTAAGGTTACATGCATGTTACTAGTTGAGCAAATCTTAGGGTACAACCAGAAATGAATAGTGGTAACTCGGTCCGAATCTCATTTCTTAATGTTACAAAATTGTCTAATTTGTGTCGAAGATTACACTATTTTAATTTCTATTTAGGTTAGAACAAGAAGTTTGTGTATGATATTTCATCTTTACTTTTCCCAAGTGACATGAGATGGTATAACCCTATCGAATTTAGTTTAATTTCACAATTGTTGAATTGGAATTACCAAGGAGTGAAAATGAAATGAAAAGAATGAACACGATGAATATAATAGCTTACATCGGTGTAACAACGGAACTTTTTTAATCTAGTTTAGCTCTTGCTCAAAAAGATATTAAGAGAAGCTTATCTTATTCTACAACGTCCCAAGAGGTTATATGACGTTAGTTTTAGGTATAGGGTCTTATCGAGATGCTTTCTTTCATTTAATTACTTACGCTTATTAGAAAGCTTTATTGTTGATTGCATCGTTTATGAGCGTGTTTGAGGAAATCAAGCAAATGTTACGAGCAGGTCTTACTTCAAATGACAATTTGCTAAATTTTAACGTACTATTAAGCATTTTTTGCAAATCAGCTTGAGAAATTCTCGAGATGAATTATCGATTTGAAAGTTCAATCATGGAAACATTGAATCTTGAAAGAAATCAAAATTTGGAAAATCGAGTTTCTAAAGAAGAAATAACAAAATATAGAAGAAAGAAGAATTTGTGAACTCTTGTCTTCTTTTAATTTCGTTCAGCCACTATTTATAACACAGAAGTGACATAAAGTACTTTAAAAACAAAATTAAATAACATAGTAACTCTTACACTCTTTATTTCTAAGACTTCCATAATAATTTTTGATATTTCATTACCAAAACGATCATAACTTCTTCCACATTACTTGGAATGACCTAAAACTTGAATCATTGGAAACTAGACATCCGACGCATAGAAATCCATAGGTCACACATCAAATTTGGGGATCGTTTATTCTTCTAAAAGTCAGTTAAAATCTACTATAAAAATTGATAAATTTTTATTACCATTTATTCACTGAGTTTAATACTAAACAAATCTTGTACTAATCTGTGATTCACTTATATTAACCAAGTAATAGCTTTGAAATATCTTCCATTCAAAGATTAAAATATTTCTCCATCTTACGCAGAGAAATAGAGAAACTATGAACAAAAACAAGATAAGACAATCGCAAACGCAACGTGGAGAGACAAAAAACGTCAAATATTTTTAAAACTTTCTACAACAATACAGAACAAATCAACATATACATACTCTTTACACTGATAAGGCGAGTTTGTAGAAAGAGTCATTAAACACCTAAATTAGCTATAGGCTGGACATGAACTCCTTTCTTTCCATGAGAATTTAACTTACCCTCATCACATACTTTTTCGAATAGGTCGTGAATCCATACGGAAAAGTTAGCAATTTGTGTGTAGATTGAACTATATTACTAACTTATCATCCATTTTGTGAGTAGATTGAACTATATTACTAACTCGTGACAAACACATGAAAAAGAACACCTAAAATAGTTGAAACAAATTTAAAAAATAAACTAATTATGTTATTTGATAAAGAATAATAAGAGTAATGATAGAATAATTTTTTTTATTTGTTTTCATCAATTATTGTTGAACTCATCATCGTATAATAAAAGGTTAAACTTAGAAAATACTAAGCAATTATTGTAATAAATTAGCTATTTATAATTTATCATATATAAATGCTTCAACCTTTACTTGACAAGTTCATGAATATTTTAAAAAAAAGTAAAATGGGAAAACAAAAGATGAGCGATTAAAGTTAGCAAGTTCATGAACTGCATGGTACGGTTGTTGATAATTAATGAGCCATCAAGGGTTTTAAGAGGTGGGCTGACAAGTATTCATAGATTTTAAGCAAAGTTGGTGGTTTATTGAGTCATTTTTAACAATTAAATATTGATGAGAGAGTTGCCCGTGCGAGTTCACTTCAGTGGTCGAGAGATGGTAAATCTGAGTTCAAATCTTGCGCTATCCTAGTGTGAGAGTTGTTATTCTCAATGTTAAGGTAGTTCTTTGAAGTATCAGGAAGAAGGCTTTCCGTTTCTGGGCTGCTGAGTCATTGTAACTTATCCGGGTATGGGGCCTAGGGGCGGGGGATTCCACGTTTGGGAACAAGTATTGATCGGAGCAGTAACTGATGAGAGTCAAAGCAAATAGAGTACCTGGAATGGAAGAAAATCTCGGCAACAATGGCGGCAAAACCTATAAATGTACAACAGAAGGTCTCTAAAGGCTTCTGATAGAAGTAGCATCCTCATTTAGTGTCTAATCCATGAGTTCTGGGGCAAAGAACCTGAGAATAAATGGAAAATTTCCATGGCCATTAGTTGAAACAAATGAAAACCTGCATGGAAATCTCAGTTCCTGAGAGGGAACGACACGACAAGTTCTGGGTGTTTAAGGATTATTTTTTTTCATGGAGAATCAACAAAAATATGTTTGAAGAGGATTCAAATTGAAGTGTTATGCAATATTTTATGCAGAAAGGTTAAATGACAGCCGTCGGACTATAAATCGCCAATCTTCATGAACCCGAAACCTTCTGCAGATTACTGAACAACCTCGTAATTTCTCGAGAGTCTGTCAAAAAGATAACACAATTTCTCCCATTTTTATGCATTTTTTTCTGGTTTTGAAGAAAGGAATGAGGCTATCTGGGTGTGGTTACAAGCGTTTGATCAGGATGGAGTTTCGTATGGATCAAATGTTGAAATTTAAAGACATGGTGGTAGGGTTGTCTTCGTTGAGAAGATGTGTGGGCATTGGAGTGCCGTTGTAGAGCTTCAGTTGGAGAGAAAGTTGAGATTCGGCCTCACGGCGGCCGTCGCCGGATTCCGACGCCGGGTACTCCATGTTAACGCCAAACAACCGGAGTTTCTTAGCAGCCGCTTTCCCATGGACCACCGGAATGGAATCAAGCACCATTGGCTCCCCACGTGGAACGCGAGCCACCGTCTCTAAGGGCTGTCCTTGTGGCGACCTGAAGTAAATAATTGCTCCGTTTGAGCAATTCGGTGGCGGGTGTGGGTTAACTGCACCGCCGTAACAGGCGGAGCTACCTCTGTGGATGTGCGATAAGTGCAGGTGGTCCGGCGGGGAAGGCCAGGAGGTTGCACCCGCCATGGAACTAAAGAGCAAAGGGCTCCATGGAATTGACTGGTGGTGGTGGTGGAAAGAGAATTGGCGTGGAATTAGCGCCGCCGCCCGTTGCGGCGGATCACGGCGTGGCTGCCAGTCAATAAAGAGGAGATCTTTTCCGGGCTCCCCAACTCCGCGGTGGAACGAAACAATGTCGCCGGCGTCGAGCTTCTTCTCCTTCACAAACCGACTCCACCCTTTGGTCATGACGTAGCTCTGGCTGCTATTCCAGTAAGAGTATCGAAATCGCCATGACTTTCCATTCCGATCTTCGAAATTCAAGAGGAGACCTTTCTCGTTTGTGGATGAATCGAGAGGAAAATACTTTTCCGCGTGCTGCTTCGGAATTACGAGCCGGTTCAGCTTTCCCACGTCGCTGGGAGTGACGACCTTGTCGAACATGTGTTCCTTCTCCATGAAAAAGCTTGAACTACTTCCATGGCCGCCTGCACCTCCAGACCTTCTCAGAGCTTCATCGTTCCCGGCCATCAGCTCAAGCCCTCTCGGCTGCTGCTGGAACTCATCCAAAAGATGAGACTCCCAGCTCTGGTTACTGACTAAAGATATCAGATTCGAGGTTTTGTGCTGCCACGAAGACGAAGGAGAAGAAGAAGAAGAAGAAAGAGGTATCATTCCTCTCTCCTCACCAAACCCAAAATCCATTTCAAGCCACTCCGATTTCAACCCTTGAACTTGCAGATCTACCAGGTATGAAAGCTAGAGGAGGAACAGAAGAAAGGGTTGTAAAGAAACAACCAACTTAGCTGTGTAATCTGGATTTCGGTTGAAATTGTGGAGAATAGTGCAAAACAAGAAGAACACAGCTCAGAACAGAAGAAAAGTCGGTACATTCATTGTTTTCGGAGGCTCCATAGAGAGCAAAATCTTCTTCACCTCGTTGACCTTTCGAAGAAAATGGCTACAAAGAGAAGAAAAGAAGAACAATGGCGGAAGAAAACCAAGAACAAAAGCAAAAACAAATCTAGGGATAGAAGGGAATGACTTTGTAACAAGGGTGCTTCCCCCGAAGCTTCTCATCAAGTTTGGCAAATTTCCCTTTTTCCCCTCTTATTCTTTCCCTTCTCAATTTCATTTTCTGGTTATTTCTAGAGAGAGAAAGATGGAGGAGGAAAAGTTATACGCAGGCAATACATTTTATGTTTGTACAAAAAAGATAAAATTTCTTGTCTTCAAGGTCTCACATCCCAGCCCGACAGTTTGTGAGAGGGTTAAATCACGGTGACTCAGCGCCCCAGAGATAAGAGGCATTTACCTGATATCTCAAGAAGTTACTCTAACATTAGGGGTAACAACTCCCATACTAGGACAGCGCAGACGTCAAACTTAGACTCTTGTACTCATGCATTTTCTGCTTGAGCTCATGTGAGGCTGTCACTGTCTTCATCATGGGTGGTTAGATCAAACCCCGGTTCTTAAATTTTATCTAAAAACATGTTACACTATGTTAGGATAATAATAATATTTTATCGTTGATTCTTGATTTCGATACTGCAATATTATGTACTGTAAAATAAAACTTGTTCGATTTTATTATTATTGTTTAATTAAAACTTGTTCGATTTAATTGTCGAATATTAGGTCGATTTTAACTACACTAGCAATGGGATATGGCGATCTTGTTTTTATGGATACATTGCATTTGATTATAGGGGACAGGCCAGAGCCTCCAAAAGCCAGCTGCTTTAGAGAGCACGAGGTTGTAATTGCAATAATTAATTCCACGACTAGGGTTGAGTTGAGATGGACCATTTTTTCTATTTCATTTTTTTTTCATTTTTTCTTGATTTTCGTAATTTCTTCCTTCAATGTTATTGCCAATATTTCTTTAGGGGATTTTAATGGAGTCTCCATTAGGGCCAGGCGGATCTGACCCAATCCGACAATCCAATTGGATTGGATCGGATCGAGTCAGATTGAGCAACGGTATTCGGTCGGCAAAGTCGAATTTCAATCCGACGTTCGGATCGTTTATCTGATCGGATCGTTATCGGATACACAATCCAAACCAAAATTAAAATTCTCAAATCTAATCAATATGATCCAATCAAATCATACATTCTCAATCTCAATAACTTTCATTAAACTAAAATTTGTATAAAACACAGCACAATTACATTTTAAATTCTCATATCTCAATCTGATTTTTACATTTTAAATTCTCATATCTCAATCCAATTTTTAGTTCGCCTAAATTTCATCACAACCACAATTCAATCAAATATAATTCAACAAATATGCAATTCCAAAAATTCAATACCTAAATTAAATAATGCAAACTTTTGGGAGAGTCTCGGCCTTGGGTCGATCCTCAGGGTTCGTCGTGGCCCGCCGGGTTCAGAGTCGAACGTCGGGGTTCGTCGCGGTCGGAGTCGTCGGGGTTCGTCGCAGGGTTCAGACTTCAGAGTCGATCGTCAGGGTTCATTGCGGGTTCGGAGTCTATCGTCGGGGTTCGTCGCGGGGTTCGGAGTCGATCGTCATGGTTCGTCGCAGGGTTCAAAGTCGATCGTCGGGGTTCCGTCGCAGGGTTCAGAGTCAATCGTCGGGGTTCCGTCGCGGGGTTTGGAGTCGATTGTCGGGATTTCAGAAAGGGTTACAGATTTGAGGATTTCAGACAACTGATTTGGAGTTCAATTATAAACGGCAATCCAACGTTCGGATTGGATCGGATCGCAATGGAAAGTACATCTTCTGCAACTATCGACACAATAATACAATCAACATCCACAACTCCTGCAACTACGAATCCTAATGAGCCTGCCCCTAATCCAAGAAAAAGAGCGTTGAGGGCTGCATGTTGGGATCATTTTACATTGTTGAAGGATGTGATCTGGAGGATCCGAGAGCTAGCTGCAACCATTGAGGCAAAAAATATGCTTGTCATACGAAGACGACGGGAAGTTCGAATATGACAAAGCATTTGAAGAGTTGCAAAAAGTATTTGTTGGTCACAGATCAATTACAGAAGAAGTTGCCTTTTACTACGCTTAAAGGGGAAACAAACTCGTCTTCTGTATCATCTTTTACGTAGGCAGAAGCGCGTGAAGTACTTGTGAGCATGATTATAACTGATGAACTACCGATGAGAATTGTAGAAAAAGAAGGATTTAGAAATTGGTGCGTATATCTCCGCCCCGAGTTGGTTCTACCTTCACGCAGGTCAGTGTCAAGGGATATCGAGGTCATTTATAAGAGGAAAAAAAATCAGTTGAAAAAATATTTTAGTAAAAGTAATTAGAGAGTTTGCCCGACTACGGATACTTGGACGTCGGCGCAGAATACAAACTACATGATTTTGACAGGCCACTTTATCGATGAAGATTGAAAATTGCACAAGAAAATTTTAAATTTTCGGCAGAGTCAGACTACAGAGGAGAAACCATTGGAAAATTAATTGAGAAATGTTTGCGTGAGTTGGGGATTGAGAAGATGTTCACAATTACGGTAGACAACACCTCCTCAAATGATGTGGCCATTGCACATATGGTTCGGAGTTTGCGAGATTGGAATTGATTGGTTTTGGATGGAGAGTTCATTCACGTGCGATGCTTTGCTCATATCACCAATTTAGTTGTGAATGATGGGCTTAAAGAGCATCAAACTTCTATTAGTCGAGTACGGAGGGCGGTGAAGTACGTTAAATCATCACCAACACGTTTAGTGAAGTTGAAAAGTTGCATTGACATGATGAAATAACATTTAAGGGCAATGTGACATCTGATGTGCCTACTCGATGGAACTCGACATACCTTATGTTGGAAAGAGCTGAGAAGTATGCAGCTGCATTCGACAAACTTACAGAATTTGACACTCAGTTCTTAGCATATATGGGAGAAGAAGATCCTCTCACAGACGAAGATTGAGTGAATATTAGTAAATTTAGCAAATTCTTGGAAATTTTCTATAATTCGACAGTTGCAGTATCATGTTCCCTGTATGTGACCTCCAACATGTATGTTGGAGAGGTATGTCGAATGAAACTTAATATTCAAATGCACGTTGACTGATAATTCATTATTGAGAACAATGAATAATGACATCATTGCGAAATTCCACAAGTAATGGGGTGACGTCGAAAAAATGAATAAACTTATGTGAATTGCAGTTGTTTTGGATCCTCGATGCAAAGCAAATATGTTAAAACTTTGTTTGACCATTCTGATAGGGGACGAGCGGGGGCGTGAATATTATAACGAAGTAGATGTTCTTTTGTGCCGACTTTACAGTGAGTATAAGGTTTAAGTGACGAACCATCGAGTTTGTCTAATGTTAGTGCACCACTACTGAAGGATCCTTATTTCTAAATTATACTTCGGGTCATCTTTTACCTAGTCTAGCATTAGTAGGTCGAAACTTGACGTCTACCTATACGATGCTGTTGAAGAATTTTCTGATAATCTAGACCTTTTTCTATGGTGAAAATTGAATTCCCATAAGTTTTCAATTTTGAGTAGGATAGCGAAGGATGTGTTAATCGTTCCAATTTCTACAGTGCCGTCGGAGTCAGCTTTTAGCTGTGGTGGTCGTGTTATTGACTCATTCAGCACTTCTCTGTTACCGAAAACAGTGGAGGCCCTTATATGCACTCAGAGTTGGATCCGTTCTGAATCTGAAACTCCATTTTTGTCGGAGGTATTGGAAGATTATAAAATGATTGACGAAGGTACCGTTTCAACTACACGTTATTTATTAGCATTACTATTTATTAATTTTATATTAATAAATATGTTTTATGTGTTTTTGTTTTGTAGAAATTACGAATAATGCAACCGGGGGAGACGTAGAGCCGATTATTGAACTCTAATCGGCGGATTATGATAGTTTCGTATGTTTTAGATTATGTATTATGTTGAGAACTTGAGATTATGAATTGTTTTAGTCTTCTCGATTGTTTTGAATTATGATTGATTTATATTATTTTTTTTTTGGATTATGATTGTTTTGGATTATTGATAGATTTAGATCATAGATAGTTTTAGATTATTGATTAATTATGGATGGATTTTTTTAGATTCTGAATAATTTTGGATTATGGATAGTTTTTGTTATTTTGGATTATGGATAGTTTTCCTATTAGATCGCTCTCTGGAAAAATTGAAAATGCTCTCGGGAAAACAAGATCTGATCCAATAACTTTGCTGGAATTCAGATTGAGTTTTGGAGCCGATCCGACGCCCAGCCCTAGTCTCCATTGCATAATAAATCGAATTAGAATGATTTAAAGTAAAATTCTAGCCACAAATTAATTAAGATATGATATTTGTCATTATCATGAAAACAATAATATGTTTACTGTGTCAAATATTTATTAGCATATTGTAATAACTTAATTATCTATAATTTGTTATATCAATTTTAGTTTTTATATTACTAATTAATCATTAGACATAATTATTTGAAAAAAAAAACTAAAATAAGATAATGTACGGACATGCAGTAATATCAGTGTTTGACTAAACATCTTCAATTAGTATTAATTAAACATAATTTAAGGATTTTTAACTTCACGACACCTCTTTGTTCTTCTAAAACCTACTTCAGTTCCTGGCCAAATTTTCTGCTTCTTTCTCGAAACAACTCTCATCCACACATCTAATCTGAATTTTTAATTAGGGTTCTATCATTATTTTTAAAATTGGTCGTTAAAATCTTGTCAAAATGAAAGACTGAATAAATCTAATTAGGTTATTGAAATTATAAAATATATATTGGGTGGGATGGAGAATCCACAATAATACTACGTAAATATCATGTGTTATTCCCGTCTTTGCCTAGTTTATTTGCACTAATCATTTGGACTAACATCAAAGTATAAGATTTTAAATTGAATTTTATATAAAGGTTTTGCAATTAGTTCATCTTACAAATGATTTTCGCAAAACACAAAAAAAACCTAGAGTTTGAAAAATTATTTTTAAACTATGCTATATTAATCTTAATTTTATATTCTAAGCTTACATTTTTGCTCGGGTCATCTACACATTCATATAGCTTTTATTATATATATATATTTTTAAAATATAGTGATACCGAGAGACTCGTCGAGTATGAAATTAGAGTGTAAATGTTGTCATACACATTATTTATTCTCATTAACATAATGTTGAAAATTAAAAAATAATATAATCTCCTAGCATGTCTACAATTAGGGTTTTATTTTAAGGTTATTCAATTCGAAGTGTAAAATATACCATATTACATTACACGGTGGGGAAAGTATCCACATCAAGAACAGATGGAAGACAATGCAGCGGCGTGGACAAACTTCAATTAAAAAAATGGAAAGACTTGGCTCACAATTGTACACAAGACACGTTGCTAAACACTTGGAGTTAGAGACCTTTTTGAAGTTATACATGGTACGAATGATGTTTCCCAGCCACAATATCTTTTTTTTATTAAAATATTAATAAAATTATGAATTTATTTTTAAGATGCACGTTTGAGAGAGAAGAAACAATGTCTCTTAGATTGTTGCTGCACATTCTTGTATTATTGTAGGGATTAAGTGTGATTATTAACTATGACCACTCGATTAGTTAACATTTCCTGTGACAATAGTCTGTCATACTATGGTCGTAGTGTTTAGAATTAAAATATTATCAGTTCTGAGTTGAAATCATCACAGATTTATTTATGAGTTTTTTGTCCAAACGTATTTTCTAAACAAGAAATAGAATTCTACTAATATACAACATATATTTTATTCTTGTGAGAAAAGCGAGATTATGCATTCCTATTCGTATAGATTGTGTCTCCACAGACAACATAATATTGACTTGTCCTCTCCTTCACAAGGGGGGTTGCCAAAATGTTGTGAGGTCGGCTTCGATTTTCTCCCGGTGGAGCAACATTTTGTGCAGCGACCCAAGCAATAATTTCCAGAATGAAGTCGTAGCAAAGAGATAGGGTTATGTGTCCATTCGGGTTTTAACGTGTTAAATAAAGGTTTAAGAAACTTTGATGCATGTGAAACTACAAATTAAAATCAAATACGAAATTGACAACTGAGGTATATCATGAAAATCCATTTTCGAGTTACCAAAGATCATCGCATATACAAATACTAGTTTTACGCTCTAAGGTTGCCGGCAATGAAATAGTAAAACACTATTTATAGTATGAACATGCATCTTAGAGTACTATTTATAATAAGAACATGCATCTTAGAGTAATCTTTCATCTTTTTCATTAATCTTTGAACTTACTAAACTACTAGGGCATGAAGATTCCTTTAGCAATCCTTACAGCACTGATCGTATTTCTGAGATATTTTTGGAAACAGTGTGGCCTACTCTCAAATCAACTTGGCTCTCGTGTTCTAGCTATTCCCCCATCTTTTTATACTAATGCTTTTTATAGGCTTTTATTAACCGAATTCTGAGGTAAGTGGTCGATTGTTGCCCCCAGGCTCTCTCTCTCTCTCTCTACCTCTCTCTCATGAAAACCCTATGTCCTCCTTTGGACCAATTTAGATGCATTGGGCAAGAAAAAGAAAGCAAAGGGAAGGAGTAGAAGACGGAGATAAAGAAGAAGGAAGAAAACAAAGGCAAAGGCAAAGGCAAGTGTGTGGTAGAGTTTGAGTGCATGCTGTAATAGCTTGCTGCCATAGCTAGAAGCTGGACCATTTCTTCGGCCTCCCTCTCTCTCTCTCTCTTTTTCTCTTCTTCTCTCTGTGGATTTGGACCACCAAGTACACTCTACCACTTCTCCACAGTTGGATGGCTATCTTGTCTCACGTTCTCAGTGTCTCCATCCCTTTCACTACACAGACATCTTCTCTCTCTCAGTTCCTTCTTTGGAACATTTAATGGACATGAGGAGTCTAGAGAGAGAAAGTGCTGGCATTTATCGTTCCCCTTTTATTTCCCGATTCCGCTATACACCTCACGATTTTTTAGCCCCACCAATACTCATTCTTCTCTCTATTGCCTTTCAGTGAGGGCATTCATTCAATTAATATCCCACATTGCCTGTCTGTCTCTCTCTCTAGGTTTTGTTGATGGCATGTTATAGGATTTGACTATTGTGAGAAGATGGTGTTCAAACTCATATTGGCTTCTTCCGTCTCCAGATTTTTACCATAACGATCTATCAAATAGTGGAACTTCTTTTGGATGCTTTGAAACTAAAATATGTAAGTTTCGACGGAGACAAAGATAAGGACAAGAAAATGGGGGAAGGGGAGACAAGAAAACATGATTTAGACCCAACGCCATGAGATTTTCCAAAACTGTTGCTTTGTTCCATCTCCACTAAATCTCCATCCTAGGCAACTAAACTAACTTGTACTTTTTCGATCCAGAGGTTTAATCATTTGCATATGAACCATTCATCCCATAGTTTATATGTGTATATATATATATATAAATTAAAATGTTATTATTAGGGTTTAGTGTGAATTGAAACTCAATTTTTGTGTTCCAAATAGTAAATTTCTCATTCAATTTTTTGTTTATTTTTCTTTTTTTGATGTTAGTATTTGATTCTTAAGTCATTTCGCAAAAAAAATATCCATTGTTACAATCAACATAACTTGCAACAGCTCGAAGCATGAGAGCTCTTTGTTTTGGAAACCAAACATTGTAAGTTCTTATTCATCTTTATTGTTTTTGCTTTCGTCGTGGGCCCTCCTATGTTTTCTAATGAATCTTTGCTCTCGGTTGCTCCTTGGCTTATATCTTCAATTCCCTCTTCGAAAATATTTTTCCTCGAATATCCTGCATCATAAAAGGATAAGTCACTAAAATTAAATTAGTAGTAATGTTACCATATTCGCTGGGTAGACCGGCATTATTGTTTATACTTTCTAAAACTTGAAAGGCTTGTCCCCTATCCGTTGTAACTTATCATTTCTTTGATTTGAGAACTTTCCTTTTGCAAATGAACCCAAACTCAATCACCAGGTTCGAATAAAATCTCATTGCGATTTTTGGTCGCTTGCCCCAGATAAACTACCCACCTGGAGCCTACCTTTGCCTACTTTTCGTCTCTAATCATGAGGGTAGTATTTTATCATGATGTCGGATCCCAAGTTTTTATAGATTCCTTCTTTGTTACCGGGGTCGACCTCAAAGCCATAATGTCTCAAAGTGAGGAGGCCATAGAGAAAGTCTTTTTTCGTCCTTTGTTTCGAACTTCGTGAAGGAAAAATCTAAATCAAACTCGTATAAATCTTTAATAAAATCAAATTCCAATAACTAAGATTTTCGAGAAGTGATTAGAAAGTAACTTCTCGACAATGCATCGGCGACTACATTGTCCTTGCCTCTCTTATAATGAATGACATATGGGAAAGTCTCGATGAACTTCATCCACTTAACGGGCCTCTTATGTAATTTTCCTTTTGACTTAAGGTGCTTCAAGCTCATGTGATCAGAGTGAATGATGAACTCCTTCGGCCATAAGTAGTGTTGTCACATTTGTAATGTCCACCAATGCCGATATTATTTGTCGTATGTTGGGTAATTTAATGCTGCTCCACTAAACTTTTCACTAAAGTACGTGATCAGCTTCATTTCCTGCATCAAAACACCTCTAACTCCCTTCCCCAACGCGTCACATTCAATTTCATATGTTTTGTCAAAATTTGGTAAAACTAGCAAATGGGCATTCATTAAATATTCTTTTAGTAATTTGAAAGCATTTTCATGTACCTTGATCCATTTAAATTCAACATTCTTTTTAACCAATTCATTCATGGTGTCACAATAATAATAAAATCTCATGCAAATCTTCTATAAAAGCTTGTTAAACCTTGATAACTACTGACCTCTTTGGCGTTGTCATTCCTTGATTACTCTTACTCGTCCACTGATACTCCATTTGGACTTACTAAAAACCCAAGTAAACTATCGATTCCATGCAAAATGTGCAATTTTTTATATTAACATATAATTGATTTAATTACAAAACCTCAAAACATATTTCAAATGCTCTTTATGTTCTTAAAATTTTTTGCTATAGATAAATATATCATCACAATAAATTACTACAAATTTTCCAATAAATCGTAGTAAAACATTGTTCATTAATCTCATAAAAGTGCTCTGTGTGTTGGTGAATCCAAACGGCAATAACCATTCGTAAAGTCGTATTTTTTAAAAGTAATATTCTATTCATCATGAATTTGATAGAATCGATTTCTTAAATAAAATTGTGAAAATATAGAAGCACCATATAATTCAACAAGCATGTCATTTATCGATGGATAAGATGATAATATTTTATAGTAATTTCGTTGATAGCTCGACAATCAACTCACATCCTCCATGTCTCATAATTTTTTAGATTAAAATAATAGGTACCGAGCATGAACTAAGACTTTCTTTGACCAGACAGTTTTTAACCAACTCATCAACTTGCTTTGTATTGCCTTAGTGTCTTCTGAATTTACTCGATGCGTTGGTCGGTTGGTTTGGGATAAATTACTTGATGTTTTATTTCTTGAAGTGAGGGTAGAGGTGGCAAACGAGCGAGCCGGGCTCGGCTCAAGCCCAGTAGGTGAGCCCAGCTTGAGCCCGTCTCGAGCCCGGATATTAGGCTCGCAGGCTCGAGCGAGCCAGGTTTGAGGGCTCGAGTGAGCGAGTCAGGCTCGCCAGCTCGCCCTCTAGCCCGCTCAGCAGCTCGCCCTCGAGCCTTCCTACCAACGAACGTCGGTTTTAGTCTTCGGATGTCGATTTCAATCGTCGGTGTATCAATCAACGACCATAGGGCTCGCCAGTGTCCATCGCTGCTTGGGAGAGGGATGACGATGTTCGGGAGTTGCCAAATAGTCAGAATGGTGGCCGGAACTATCGAACGATTGAATCACGTCGTTTTCTCTCGCCGAACGTCGCCACAGTCACCGCTCACCCACTGTGGGTAACTAACGATTTTATTTTTTTGTAGGACTCGTATTGGTGGATTTGAACTCGATTTCAAAATTTTTACTACGTACTAGTCATTGGTGAACGATATCAATTTATTAAATTTTTGTGTGCAAAGTTTAGAATTTTATCGATATGGATCATAGATTATTTGATGTAGATACTTTTATCGATGATGATATAGAAGAAATAATGCCAATAATTCTCCCATTTTGAATTGGTCAATCATCGGCACAAACATCTACTTCTTAATTTTAGATAAAAGTAGTTGCGATATTGCTAATTTATTTCTTGAATTTTTATCATCATTTTTTGAGGCTACAAAAGAATGTTCAGGAATTTATTGTCTCACTACGCATTGTATTATTCTAATTTTTTTTAAATTTAACAGGTACTTTTGAAAATATAAACAAATAAATGAATTTTTTGATATAGTGATGGAAATTAATTTAAAAAATATCAGTTTGACGTACCTAATATTTTTTCTTTTGCATGTGTAATGCGTTCTCGTTTTAAAATAGAAGAACTAACTTAGTGCTCGATACAATTTCTAGTAATTTAGGTATCGGTACTCAATCAAGTCTTAGCCAATTAAAACGATCTTTCTATGTTATTTTTTATTTATCAAAGTAAATATTCTGATTTTACTCGTTCCTCTCATATCCCTTTGAGCTTTAGTCGTGGTTCTTCTTTTGCACATCGCCTACAATTCATGAAAAACATACATGCGAAAATAGATAGTGATGTTTTATTTTATGGTTTAGAAAAAAATGAATTCGATGATTATTTAGAAATGCGACATAAAATTCCATTGGATTATTATTTTGATATATTGGGGTGGTAGAAAAAAAAACGAGAGCAAATTTCTACTTCTTTCTAAGATGACACGAGATTTACTAACACCTATTGTTTCTACTGTAGCTTCTGAGTCTGCTTTTAGTGCAGGTGGACGTATATATATCATCGGGGAAGTCTTGTACCGGATCTCGTAGAAGCTTTGATATGGATAAAAGATTGGTTCGACGCCACAAAGAGAGACCATCGCCAAAGAATTTAAACATTTGGAGTTCGAGAACTAAATTTCTTTTTGGCTTGAAAGTGTAATTTTTTGTAATTTTTTACACTTGTAAATTTTTGATATTTTGCACATGATTGACAATTAGATAAGTGTCAACCTAGGTGAGATGTATCTAAGTTGTGGTGATGCAAATGTCAAAATTATTTGTATAATAGTAGATATGAAATTTTTTAATAAAATATTTTTTTTTTTTTATTCCAATAAAATATTTACAATACATTTCTAAGTTTATCACATTTTCAATATTATAACAACGAAAATAACTTGTTAGAAAATATACACAAGATACGTGTTTCAAAAATTATTTGGATCATTTGGCTCGGCTCATTTAGGCTCGACAAGCTTGGCTCGCTCGGCTCGGGCTCAGCTCGAATAGGCTCGTGGCTCGTGAGCCGGCTCGAACCTAAATTTTCAGAAAAAAAAACTCGACATGCTCGACTCGAATAGGCTTGACAAGTTCGGCTCGAAAACCTCGATATGCTAGCTCGAGCCGGCTCGAATGACACCTCTAAGTGAGAGTACTCTTTTAGGTAACTTCTCTAGAAACATATCTTCGTATTCCTATAAAGGAGAAACCATATCCATGGGAAGAGAATTGGTTAGTTCGTTAGAAGTAAAATAAATGCATTTGTATAACAATAAAATCATTTTATTACTTTCTTCCCTTCTTCTAAAAATTTCACTTTTTTCTCTCTTCTTCCTTTTTTTTTTCTCTCTTTCACCAATTTTTTTCTTCTTCTTTGTGTTTTTTACTTATTTAATTTTTGTCTTTTCTCTCTCCAACTCTTTTATCTCTTTTATATTCACTTATTCATTTTCTTCTATGGCAATTGGTTTCAACTATTCTCTTTTTTCTTTGTTTAACTTCTTGGAACTTTGGAATTATTTTGTTGTCTTTTACTTGCTTCTCATGGTTACAAGAGTGTTAAATCCACAACTCAATCATTTTGCACAAGCAAATATTCATTTTTTAAACTATTGTATTTAAATACTCTATCATATTACTAAAGTCTCCCCAAAAGGATGTGAGTAGCGTACATTGGTACTATGTCACAAAAAACTCGATCATTGTAATTTTCAATAGATAAAGCATTACTTGTTTCGCTACCTTGATCTCATCTCAATCACTTAGCCACAATAATTTGTAAGGTTTTTGATATGGTTCGGTTTTCAAGTTTAATTTTTCCACCACTAGCATGCTTGAGACATTTCTGAAACTTTCACTATCAATGATCAAACTACATACTTTGTTATTGACATAACATCCAGTATGAAAAATGATCTCCCGTTGCTTTTTGTTATTGGTCTCCTTAAGTTGTACACTTTATGCTCTCCTTGTGACAAATAGATCTCCTTTGGCAAGTTTCTCTTTGTACATCTCCATTATCTAGTAAAATCATTGCTTGTTTTTAAAAAAAAATTGAAGCATTATGTCTAAATCCTTGACACCGAAAACATTTCATTTCTTTTGTTCGGGTCAAAGTAGGAGTGTCGATCTTACCTTTTTGTGTCATCACATTTGGGATTGCATGTTTACCTTTGGAATTCTCCCTTGAGTTTGAATTTTCATTTTTCCATCATAATTTCCAGGCATTGTTTGAAGTTGAAGCTCTATTTGCGCTTCTATTGACCTTTAATTGATGTTCTATTTTGATTGTTTTACGAGACAATTCCTCCATACCCATATAATGATGTAACATCTTGATTTAAGCCTCCAATAAATCTTGACATCGTGGCTTCCTCATCCTCGTTAATATTAGCTCGTATTATAGAGACTTCCATTTTTTTATAATATTCTTCCACACTTTTAAAGCCATGCATCAAAATTTGGAGTTTTCATCCTAAATCTTGATAATAGTGTGATGGAGCATACCTATTCTCATAAATGCTTTCATAGTTGGTGAACTCCATTAAAGCTAACTTAATTTTTTTCTCTTTCATGTAGTTTTGATGTTCGAATATGGAATCGACTTTTCTTTATCACTCAAAGGAGAGACTCGGTTTCTAGATTAACAAAATACAGTAGAATATCGATTTTGAGAAAGTTTCCAATCTCTTTTGAAAGAGAATCTAAAAATTGAAGATTTATAAAAAAATTATTATTTTTGAAATAGAAAAAATAATAAAGACAGAACCTTGAATCGTTGGAACCTTCGTTCTGATACTAAATGATGGAAACTAAGGATTTTAGAGAACCAAAAAAAAGTGAAATGATCACGGATCAACTTGAGATTCAAGAATGAAGAAATGAAGAAACTACCCAAAAAAAAGTGTGTTTCATGGTTTTTGATACCAAAATCTTTGGTATCTACAAGGTACGGCAACCTTAAGATTGCCTATAAGACATGTGCAAAACATCTAACATGCATGAAATCTCCATTTAAAATCATGCGTTTCTAAGTTCTCATTGTATTAACTAAATAGGCAATAACAACGTCATTGAAAGACCCATTATTAACGATGATACTCATAACGTTGTTAATTTCTGACTGTAACAAAAGTTTCTCTATTTCTTTCTCATTTGATTTGCCTTTATGATTAGAAATCAAATAGGAATTCAAAATTTTCTTTTGAATTGTCTAATTTTCATTGATGTAATGAGCTATCAAACATAACAAACAAACCGAAGCAAATAGAAATTACCTAAACAATGATTGATGACGAAAAAAGGATAAACTTAGGTACCAGTGTCACAGACCAAAAAAACAACATTGAATCAAATTCAACCGAATTCGAATTCGAACAAAATAAATTCATATTAGAAATGACGAACAACATATGGATTAAACAGACTACCGACAACGGATTAATAAAAGCGTCGAATTTGATTGGCCCTTTGAAGAAAACAAAAAAAATAAACATATTAGAAATTACCTTAGACGAACGAGGAGGGTTGGACGCTGGAGCTCGATTAATGACGGACGAGCGTCATTTTCAAGCAAGGCTGAAGATGATGACGGCGAGGCGATGGGCGGTGTCGAGAGAAGCTACAAGGGTTAAGGTTTTAAGTGTGTACGTGGTCCGGGTTGGTCCAGTTTTTTAAAAAAAATAAAACCTGATTATTAAATTATGATCTCAATTTTTTTGGAACCGAACGAGACCATCAAAACATCAGGACCAGACCGGACTAAATTTTAGGTCCTAATTATGGGTCGGTTATGGTTTTTCCCTGTAAATTAGGGTTTTGAAAATCTCAGACTTGCAACTTGAAACTACCACTGTTGGATTCCTCGGTGGTCAGGGTTGAGCCTTGTGGACTCAGGGCTCGGCAGACACCGTTCTGAAATGGAGAAAGAGAAATGGATGCATTTTCATCGCCATCTGCCGCTAATTCCTCCCAATTTTCGGCTGATGATTTCAAGGATCAGTTGAAAAATCAGCTTGCGCAGGCCTACGCTGAGGAATTCCTCGAGGTTCCAATTTCCCTCTTTTTCTGCCTTCCGTATTTTTGTTTCGTTATACTCTTTCTTGTTTACAATTGAGAGGTTATGATCCCACAATTATGCGCCATGAATCGTTCTGTTAACTTGGGCAATGAAAATATTAATTTAGTGAACGCATGATCTATTTGCCAGACTTTGTAAATATTGTATGCCTTTCATGCACTATCTGTGCTGCTGTCTTCATTGTCTTCATAGAATAGTGATCGTCTAGTAAGATAAGAGGTACATGAAATATTTTGAGTTGAACAATAAAGCCTTTGATGCATATTGAACTCATCAAAAACAGATAAAAGACGATGTATAAGAATGCAATATATTTCTGGAAATGTGTTGCGTGTATTCAATTCTTACTTGTAAACATACTGCTATAATCCTTTTATACGCGGTAACAATTACATGATTATGGTTCTTACTTGTCAGAATAGCTAATAAAAAAGACTATTTTACTAGTCCAAGTGCTAGAATTCATGAGTTTCTGCTCTGCATGTCGCAGATTGAAATTCAAACTAAATGTGGTTCAATGGAATGCTAGGCTTGACACATCGTCTGAATTAATTAGGTAATTTGGTTACAATTGTGTCTGATGCATCATAAACAATTTAATGTTGTTAAATGGATAGGAGGACAAAATATAGCGATATCAATGATGCATCTATGGCTATGCAATGTCGCTCAGTAAAGCGTCAAGGGTAGGAGGTTATTGTGCAGCAGAAATCTTGTTTCGATTACTATATAAGTCTTGATGGTGTTGGTCTTGTTCCGCATCAGGTTTATAGCCTTCTTCTTCTATTGTTTATTAACTTAGTTCTACCTTTTGGTGGGAGAAAATGTTGTATACTAAGGTATTTTGGATTCATCACTTAATTTGATTGGTTAGTGCATGCTCTTGGCTAGTGATTTTTCTTAGTTAGTCTCTAATTTGAACTCATTGATTCCCTTATTGTGGTGGTTTGAGTATTTTTTTGGTTTGTTCTTCGGTTTTGCCGTCATAAAGTTAAATGATTGATGAATTTTGTGCAGACAATGCGCGGAAAGTGCTTTGAAAAGTGTATAACAAAACCTGGATCAAGCCTTAGTGGGAGCGAAAGCAGCTGCATTTCACGATGTATGGAGCGATATATCGAATCCACCGGTATAGTTAGCAGATCCATTCTTCGAACTCCACACTAAGAACAACCTGGGTTGAGTTTGGCTTCCATTATTCTCATCTAATTTTCCTGGTCAAACCACTTGTGTAGGCAACTAATAGTGTACCAATTTAGTACATGATGATTATACGTTCGTATGATTTGTTCAATATTTCTTATATTCTGAATTGAGTAATAGTTGGTCTATCTTTTTCTTATAGCCTCTTAGTTAGGGATAGGTACGGGTTGGTCCAGCCCAATTAAAACTCACAATTTCAAATTTTTGAAATCGAAGCGAAACTAACGGTTATGATGCAGTTCCAGTTTTAATTTAATTTTATTTTATATTAAAAAAATTAAAATATCACATTAAAATATATATTTTTATTATATTTGAGTTGAATTTTAAATAATTTTGTGGGTTTGTAACCAGTTTTTGAATTTATATATATAGTTTTATAAGGGTTTGTGTTAAGTTTTACTTAATTTTAGAATTTTTTTCACAAACGGTCTCGTTTTTTGTTTCACGGTTTTTTATTCTTAAAGATTGAAACTGACACATAAATTATATTTTTTTTAAATTGAGACCAAGATCTGATTAAAATTGACTATTCCGGTCTGATTTATAGTCTCTGTGTGGTGTTGTCAACTTTTACTCTTAGCACATTTTCTTACCTATTAAATTGTGATTGATTGAATCAATTTAAAATATTAAGATTATAATAATTATATATAATATTGATTAATCAATATGTCACAAGATATGCTAATATGATAAATTTAACATTAACCATTCTAAGTCTATAGTAACTATCTTGCCTATAATTATATAGTTTTATCTTTTGAATGCAACATTAAAGAATACATCATAAGGAATTGTTTCTTTTAAAGTTGGAAGAACTATCCTCCATCTTTCCCCCATTATGAAGGGATTCTTCTATTGAATGAAGCAAATTTCAGCCATGCAAGGACTTTTCAATCCGAGACGAACTGTCAACTTCATGCATGATCTAACGATCGGCTTGACACAAATATTAGTAAACCATCTTTGAAAGTAGAGTTAGAAACCAAAAACGATTCGATCGATAAAAGTTTTGAACCGACAATCTTGAAAATCATGAGCATACCATTCCTAAATCAAAGCAAAACAGACCCATGATCCAACAAACATGAGAGAAAAGATCTACTGGCGCTCTATCTGGATGGTGACATGGCTGATGTTGTATTCCCTTTTGATATACTCGATCACATTGTCCAACACCAAATCCGCATCGGCTTCTGGCTTGATTATCACATGACATGCGAGAAGTACCTTACCCACCGTAATCGCCCAAATATGAAGCTCATGGATAGCAACCACCTCGTCCATCTCGCAAAGGCCCTTTTCGAGCTTCGTAGCATCGATTTCTCTTGGCGTGCTCTCCATAAGAACTTCTAGAATGTTCCTTAGCATCCGAATCGTAGTGCCCAAAACGATCGCGGAAAAGATGAGCGTGCAGATAAGATCGATGATCTTCCACTCCGGCTTGTACCATATGATTGCTCCACCGATCATCACTCCCACGCTCTGTATCGAGTCTCCGAGCACGTGAAGATACGCACCTTGGACGTTGATGTTCCTTTTTTTGTCATCTTTCTTCGGTTTATTGAGTAGCGGATCGGTAGACTTCTCTCCATGCGAATGGTGATGCTTATCATGCCCATGGTAGGGGTTGTGGAGGTGGGTGGTGACACTTATCCCATGCCGATGCTTGTCATTATGACCATCATGGCCATGGCCGACACTTATCCCATGCCGATGCTTGTCATTATGACCATCATGGCCATGGCCATGGCCATGATGGTGCTCTCCATGCCCATGGTCATGCCCATGGGAATGGCCATGGCTGTGGCCGAGTAGTAGAGCCATAGCTATATTGACGACCAGGCCGAAGGCAGAAACAACAAACATCAAGAAGCCCTTAACTTCGCCAGTATCATTGATGATCCGAGCAATGGCCTCATAGACGAGAATCCCGGCAAGAAGCCAAATCATCTGAATCGAAACAAGAGCACCCAATATTTCGATCCGAAAGAAACCATAAGACTGTCGAGGAGTAGCCTCCCACCCCGATGCCCATATGGAAAAGAGGGAAATGGCAAAGGCAGCCACGTCAGACAGCAAATGAGCTGCATCTGTCAAGATTGCAAGACTATTGGCTTTGATGCCCCCCACAACTTCCACGCTCATGAATACGATACAAAGCACGACGGCTATGCAAAGTTTTCGCATTGAAGCCGATCTTTCCTTTGCATCTTTCGAGCTACTCTTAGCGTCTGAAAATCCACATGCCTCCTCACTGCATATCTTTCTTACGTTCAAGCTCGACTCAGCCCTTGGGACATCTCCACAAACTTCGATTATATGCCCTGATTCTGAATTTTGTGCTTCCATCTGAAAATATAAACAAATGCAGAAAAAATGTATCATCTAGTGTGATTAAAATTTTTATTTCAATCAATCGAAGTAATCAAACTTCTTTAAGAGAATGAAAAAAGCAGAGGTCGAGGCCCCATGTCCACCACTACAGAATCTATAAACCATCTATATCATTCAAAGCATGAATCAGAGAATAAATATAAAAGGACAGAGTCTATATCTACAAATAAGTCTCCAGGTGGATAACAGAATAAGTGTGTTGCTACTTTGGCGAATCATGGTTTCACTACAGATGAAAAACCATTTGAACTTGGATGAAAGGTTGAATCTCAACTATAATTCAATGTAGTAACTAATATTTAGCAGAAATTAAAGACAAAAAAGAAAAAGAACAGACAGAATACAGCATAAAGAGTGAATAGACTTAAATAAAAAAATCATTCTGGATTCAAATTCAGTTTACAACACATCTCAACTCACTGAATACCTAAAACTACACGTTACTTATACAAATAGTAGCCGAAGCTCTCACAGAACTTGAAGTAAAGAGTGAGTTGAAGAAGACTGATGTCGAGGCCACAGGGTAAATAGAAATGGTGAGAGTATGATTTTGCTAAAAAAGATAATCCACATTCTCAACTCTACAGAAAGCCTCTTAGTCGAGAATAAAATATGGTTTCAGGGGAGCTTATTCCATATAGTCATGGAGAAGACTATCTGTTCATGTTTTTTCATTAATAGATGCCGTTTCGATAGCATTTTAAGAATTTAACATACAGATCTCATCTTTCTCAACGTACATTAAACTCAAAAATCAAACTCAAATTTTCACATAAGTTCTTCAACTGTTTACAGAGATCCTATTGTTGGAAACTTAAAAGCCAGAAGAATCTAAATATCTCCAATTACTCAGACCAAAGAGGCTTTCTTAAAGATGCAAATATGAAGAAATTAATCTCACGAGTAGTTGTACTAATTAAAGAAAGAGTAGTAAAAGCTAGACAGCAAAATCTAAAAAAAAATAAAACGAAAAAGCAGCATCTCCCAGTTTAAAAGCCATGGAAGAAATATCAAGGTTCTGGTTTCTATGTAAAAATAGAAATGACCATAAAGATCAGGATACTAAATTCGATTCGATAAAGTAAGACAAACCCACATAATAGAAAATCGAAAACTAAAAGAAACCTTCAGATTCGCAGTAACAATCTTGATAGGGAGAAGCAACCCAGATGACTAGAAAATCGAACAGAATTAGGTGATTCTCAAATCGATGGACGGTTCACCTCATACCCCAGATGAAATTTGCGAGGATTTAAACATGAACAAAACTGGGTTGGGCCAGGATTCATATAGAGAAGAGCGATGGGTGCCTTGAGAGACGAAAGCAAAACTCGAGAGGGACAGGTCTGCTCTCTCTTTCTCTCTCTTCTCTGAATCGAGAGAGATTAAAAAAGTAAAAAGAGGAGCGAATAATCAGAAAGTTTTTGTATTTTGTATTTGTCTGTTAGTGAATCAATGGCCATAATTGTTGCCAATTATGTGTTGATTAGTTACGTCTTGCCTTCATTAATGGCTGCCATCCTCTTCTTCGCACGCCATTTTCAATTACAGCTGTCGTTTGGTCTCATATTCTTTCCATAGCAAACCTTTTTTTTTCTTTTTTTATCTCTTTTACCATTTATATTACCATTGACCATATTATACAATTCAATTATATTATAATAAAAATAATATTTAAGATAATTATTATT
>QAOC01050033.1:0-14994 GCA_003255005.1 Begonia fuchsioides | reverse complement strand
CTCACCCATGAAGATCGGGTCTTCGGCCACCTGTTAAGCCTTGAAAAGACTTAATATTTCACGAGATTTTATTGATAAATTGCTTGTGATCAGATAAAGTTTTATTCAAAAAAATTGGATTTTTAGGTAAATATCGCGGAAATGCCGCAGCATCGCAACAGCATCTAAAAATGCATATTTTACGTGATTTTTAACGATATTTCTAGATTTTGTATTTTCACAGTATTTTGTTCAGATGCAATTGCCAAGTTTAAAGATGGATTGCAAAGCAAGAAAGAAGCTAGAAGAATCACGAAAAAGAAGGAAGAATCAACTCAAATTCAAATTTGGAAACAATAATATCGTTGAAGATTTGGAAATCTTTCCTAATCTCAACTACTTTTCAAATCGATTAAGGTCTTCCTCCAAATCATAACAACCTCTCAAATCTGCTCAAGCTGCACAAAGTCTACATAGAGGAATGAGAGGACCATGAAATAGGTGTGCTAGAATTTGAGAACAAGCTTGCAATCGAGCCTGGGCGTAAATCCGAGGAGGAGGTTGGTGACGATGATCACGGCGGCCACAGAACGGAGCTGTGTGAACAAGGGTTTCTAATGGCGAAGACCAAAATTCTCTCCCTCTACTTTTCGTTTTCACTTTTATTGATTTTACAAGTCTTGGCAGCATAATTTTATGAGTTGTTTAGTTTTAATTAAAGTTTGAATTTTTCATATATTGATTTGCTTAAGTCAATCATAGTTAATTCTTTTCGAGATTAATTCTAATTTTCTATTCGACCACCAACTTTACTTTTTACACTTTATTTTCTACAATTTACTTTCTGCATATTAGATTAGATAAAAACCCAATTAAAATGAAGAACAACCTATTCTTTATTCTTTAATTCTTTTTGTAAATATTTAAAGTTAAGATTTTTAGTTTATTTATTTTACTTTGCAATTTATTCTCTGAATTGAAAGTTGACTTGTCCTCGTGGGATCGATATTTTTATTACTACAGTTGTGACACGTGTACTTGCGGTAATTTGCGATTACGTTTACGCGCAACAAGTTTTTGGCGCCGTTGCAGGGGAACAACCCAAATTTTTTATTTTTAGAATTCTTCGTAAAGTATTTGTGAATATAACTAACTCTAACTTTAAAAATTATAAAAAAAATTCAAAAAGCAAGATTTTTACGGTTCTTTTTAATTTTTTAGGTGCTTATGCAAAACGACGAGGAACGAGAGCTCATTCCTTACCACCCTGAACCTAAAAGAATGCTTCGAGAAAGTAGATGCCAAAATTTAAATCAAAGCGGAGTGGTAAAAGAAGAACCAATGGCTCAAAACTCATTCCAACGAGCAAACCACGGTCATGCACAAGAAAGACCAANAGCCATTTTATCCAAATCATGCGCGGAAGCTTTTTCGCTGTTGGAAAATATGGCTACGAATAATTATCAGTGGCCGACAGAGAGAGCTGCAGCACCGAAGAAAGCATCGACGAATAACCAACCTGGAATCTTAGATCTTGATCTAGTGATGGCCCTAGCTGCCCAAATGACTACACTCAACTACACTCTCAAGAATCTGAACATGCAGCAAGCCAACCCACAACCTGTCAAAAGTATTTCGTGCTCTTACTGTTCGGGAGAACATGTTTACGATTATTGTCCGTCAAATCCCGAAGTAGTCAATTACGTGGGAAACAATAGGAATAATTTTACGCAAGGTTGGAAACCAAGCAATCAGTGGAGCCAACAGCAGCAACCACGAACACAGAATCAGTATTTCCAACCTACACAACAAGGGTATAATCAGAGTTTTCTGACTCAAGTAAACCGCCCACAACAACAACCCAAACAATCCAAGACGATCGAACAAAAGGTCAATGAATTCATGGAACGATCCGAGCTGATGTTGCAAAATATGAATGCGATAATTCAGAATCAAATCGCATCTCATAGAAATCTGGAGAATCAAGTAGGTCAGCTCGCTCTATCTTTGAATACTAGACCTACGGGAATGTTGCCTAGCGATACCGAAGTTCCGAAACGAGGAGGAAAAGAATAGTGCAAAGCCATTATGCTGCGCAACGGCAGAGAAGTGGAAACTTTGAAAGACTCTGAAGAAAGACCTCTCGAGAAAGAACCAAGGAGAAGAACACCGACGCTGATAAAGTGGAAGGCTCTAAGCAGATTAACGAGCCTGATGCTAGTACTAGTGCTGCAGCACCCGCACAGCATCAGAAGGCAATTGCACCAGCCGAGACACTTCCGCCACCTTTTCCACAAAGACTACAGAAAAAGAATCAGGACAAACAATTCTGGAAATTCATGGATATGTTGAAGTAGCTACACATCAACATTCCACTGGTCGAGGCCTTAGAACAAATTCCAAATTATGCAAAATTTATGAAAGATCTCGTATTGAAGAAATGAAGAATAGAGGAATACGAAATCGTGGCGATGACTCAAGCAAGCAGCTATATTGTACAAAATAAGATTCCACCAAAGTTACTTGATCCTAGGAAATTTACGATTCCATGCACGATCCGAGATCAACATATTGGCGAAGCTCTATGTGACCTAGGAGCTAGCATCAATCTCATGCCGATGTCAATTTTTAAGAAGTTGGACGTTGGAAAAGCAAGGCCGACAACCGTAACATTACAGTTTGCCGATCGATGCATAGGCTACCCAGAAGGAATCATCGAAAACGTGCTGGTAAAAATTGATAAATTTATATTTTTGGCCGATTTCATTATTTTAGATTGTGAAGTTGACCGAGAGGTCCCGATCCTCTTGGGAAGACCATTATTGGCCACCAGAAGAACTCTTATCGACGTAGAAAAAAGAGAACTCACCATGAGGGTGAATGATGAAGAAGTCACGTTCAACGTCCTGAATGCTCTAAAAGATTCAGAGGAAACAAAAGAATGGTATGCCATCGCGGATGATCAGTGTGATTTTATGGAAAATAGAGAATTAAGACCACCCAAACGAGAATTCAGGTTCGATCTATCTAACCCCCGAACTTGGAAAAAGTCTAGGGCACAAGCTACTGAAGTCCTAGATAGAGGAGATAAAGAACATCGAGAGATGAAATCCTCGATAGACGAACCACCACAACTGGAGCTGAAGCCATTGCCACAGCATCTGAAGTACACTTACCTCGGATTAGGTGACACTTTACCTGTTATTATTTCTTCTAAATTGAATGAATTACAGGAAGCCGAACTACTAGAAATATTAAGGAAATATAAACATGTCATTGCTTGGACAGTTGCCGACATCAAGGGAATTAGTTCGACTATATGCATGTGCAAAATTCTGCTTGAACATGATTACTAGCCATCAGTTGAAGGACAACGGCGATTGAATCAAGTCATGAAAGAGGTGGTGAAAAAGGAAATTATCAAGCTATTGGACGCATGTATTATTTACCCAGTTTTGGATAGTTCATGGGTAAGTCCAGTCCAATGTGTTCCAAAGAAATGAGGAACAACCGTGGTAACCAATGAGAACAATGAATTAATTCCAACTTGCACAGTTACTGGTTGGCGAGTTTGTATGGACATCGGAAGTTCAACAAGATGACAAGTCCCTTGTCATTCATCGATCAAATGCTCGACCGACTAGCTGGTAAAGAGTTTTATTGTTTCTTAGATGAATATTCAGGTTACAATCAAATTGCAATTCTACTAGAAGATCAGGAGAAGATGACGTTTACCTATCCTTATGGCATGTTCGCTTACCGGCGAATGCCATTGGGGTTATGCAATGCTCTAGCAACGTTCCAGCGTTGCATGATGTCCATATTTTCGGACATGGTTGAAGATTTTCTGGAAATATTTATGGATGATTTTCATGTGGTTGGAGATTCTTTTCAAACATGCATATAGAATTTAGAATTAGTATTAAAATGCTGCATCGAGACAGACCTAGTTCTAAATTGGGAAAAATGTCATTTTATTGTAATCGAAGGAATTGTTCTCGGGCACCGAGTTTCCAAATCAGGGATGGAGGTTGATAAGGCCAAGATTGAAGTTATTGAAAAGATGCCTCCACCCACCTCTGTGAAAGGAATATAAAGCTTTTTTGGACATGCCAGTTTTTACCGCCGATTCACCAAAGACTTCTCAAATATTTCCAAACCGCTTTGCTCATTGCTGGAAGATGACAAAGTATTTTGCTTTGATAATGCATGCCAACAAGCTATTGAAGAATTAAAGTGCAAGCTGATCTTGGCCCCAATTATTATTGCACCGAATAGGACAAAACCATTCGAGATTATGTGCGATGCTAGCGATTATGCCTTGGGAGCGGTGCTGGGACAAAAGCATGACCGAGTTGTACATCCTATTTATTATGCTAGCAAAACCTTATCGGATGCACAGCTGAATTATACGACAACCGAGAATTCAGCTGGTGTTAAAGTCATCGTACACACCGACCATTCTGCTATAAAATATTTAATTTTGAAGAAAGATGTCAAGCCGCGTTTAATTAGGTGGATTCTTTTGCTACAAGAATTTGACCTAGAAATAATTGATAGAAAATGAACGGATAATCAAGTTGCCGACCATCTATCACGACTAGAAAAAGAGAAGCCACAGAAAGAAGAGACGATAATTACAGAAACTTTCCCAGACGAACAAATTTTTAAAGCCGAGGCATTACCTTGGTACGCCGATATTGTGAACTGCTTAGCAAGCAAAATCGTCCCATTAGATTACACCTATCAACAGAGGAGGAAGTTCTTAAAAGAGGTACGCAAATACTATTGGGATGATCCATATTTATTTATACAATGTGCGAATCAGATCGTAAGAAGATGCATTCCAGAACACGAAGTCGTATCAGTGCTACAGCATTGCCATGCATCGCCGTATGGAGGACATTTTGGAGGAACCCGAACAACTACTAAAGTCCTCCAGTCAGGTTTGCATTGACCTACTTTATTTAAAGATGCAAATTCATTTGTAAAATCATGTGACAGATGCCAACGGATGGGAAATATCACACGAAAACACGAGATGCCCCTAACGAATATCCTAGAGGTCGAGATCTTCGATGTATGGGGTATTGATTTCATGGGCCCGTTTCCTTCATCTTACAGGAACCAATATATTTTACTCTTTGTGGACTACGTATCAAAATGGGTAAAAGCCATTGCTCTTCCCACTAATGATGCTTTAGTTGTCACTCGTTTTCTTCATCAAAATATATTTACGAGATTCGGCACACCGAGAACAATCATTAGTGATGGAGGAAGTCATTTTTGCAACCAAAAATTCAAGCAGTTACTTGAAAAATATGGAGTAAAGCACAAAGTTACANAGCCAACAAGACGACGATCATGTCTCCATCTCATTGGAGGACGCCGAATGAGTCCATCACGACGTCAGGCTGCAGACGGAAAATGTAGCGCTACAGGGAGGCAACCCTTTATTTCTAATGTTTATTAGTTTTTATTTTGTAGGTTAAATAGTCTGACTGATGCTGCGAGAATGACATAGCATTAGTGAAATGGAGGCATGCACAAAACGACGATAGATAAATCGAGAGAAGAGATTGGTCAAATCTGATTGGACCGAGCGGGAAATTAAAGATGGAATTACCGCCTTTGAAAATTTATAAAGAGAAGCGGTAAATATTCTTTTTAAATTTAAAATAACCGCCTCTCTTTCATCGTTATAAACAAGAAGCCATAGCATTAGAGAGAAACAACAAAGAGTCCGAACAGTAACCCAGGAGAAAAATCGATGGAGCCAGCGCCGATTCTATACCTGACATGGAAGGACACCATCATTTATCTGCCGTGGAAAAATACTCCCGATGAAGATGCCGGCGATGAAGGCGTCAATGATCCGGCCAGCGAAAGGAGTCCGTCACCTAAACCCCGACAGCCGAAATGCTGTCGGAAGATCACACCAAAGAAAAGACCGACTCCCGCGCCAAAACCGACGGAAACCTCCGCCGAGACATCCGCGAAGAAACGGCAACTTTCGATGCCGACAACGACGGAAACCTTCTGAAATCTCCCGACGCCGAGAAAAGCCGAGAGAGAAAGGAGAAAAGGGAATGTCGGCGAACGACGTNAAGTATCTGCTAGACTCGCTGCCCAACCGTCAATGAAAAAGCAACGAAAAGATGAGCTGTCGGTTTCTATTCCGTCTTCCGACTCGGAAATAGATTCGGATACCCCGACTCCTCTTATTCATAAACCAAAAGGCAGCGAGTCAACCGCTAGCAAGCGAGCACCACCACATCACGGGAAGTCTCACCCAACTCTGAAGCTCCGATTTCCTCTGTCCTGAAGCCTAAGGCTGTGAAAACAATCGCTGCTCTGCCGTGTTCACCACCGAGACCAGAAACTCTGGTCTCAGAACCCGACGCTCCACCGCCTACACCAAGAACCACAAGTTCTACCGCTGCTGCAATCAAAAAGGTACCCATTCAAGTACCTTTGTTTAAAGAAACAGGGCAAAAGAGAAGAGTCGCTGCCCCAATAACTCTACCGCCAAGATGACAGTACCTCTGCCAAAAGCTACAGCATCGGCAGCAACTCCAGTGCAAACACCACGCACTTCACCCCGCCCAAAGACCTTTGCAATCGAGAGGCCAACAAAACCGGCCTTTATTTCTGAAGAAGCTCATCACAGATACGAGCAAGATTACAAGAAGTGGACTTTTTCCGTTGAAAAGGGATTTCTACTCAACGCCGGCACTTACAAGGAATTCTTGGCGTACATCACTGACACCATCAAGAAGCGAGGTTTGGCAAATCTCTGTGCCCAACCTGCTGAGCCGATTCTCTCCTTGGTGAGAGAATTTTATTCTAATTTTGTAGGTGAAATGCCAGAAGAAATCATGGTCCGACACAAGATGGTACCCATCACGCCCGAGCGGATAAACACATTCTACGAGCTCCCTACAGCCACCAACGAATTCTTCGCCCACTCGGAGAATACAACGGCGGAGTTCCTCTCAGAAGTTCTAGACACAGTGGCTCTGTCGGGAACTATTTGGCAAATCACGAAGCTCAGAGCCCTTACAATATCTCGGGCCTCGCTCATTCCGAGTGCGAAGTAATGGTACCACTTCATGAAATCCCGCATCTCTCCTTCCTCTCATGGTCAGCACGTAACCTGAGAGCAAGCCATCCTCCTCTACTGATTCTAACTGGAAAACCTATTAACGTCAGGATGATCATCTACCGGAGCCTCTGTGCAAACGCCACAAAGAAGGGGAGTAAATTCCTCTTTCCATCATTGGTGTCCGAGCTTTGCATTCATGCTGGAGTGCAAGTTATGGATACAGAAGCCAGGCTCTGTCATACAGGTATCATTACCCCTTTCACTATAACCGAATTACACAGGAGGATATTGGAGAAACCCACGAGGGAGACACCCATGTCCCTGATGCTGCACACAGAGCTGCAGCATCCGAAGCGAGCAGGTTTCCAGCGGAAATTTCCAAGAGTCTGCAGCTCATGGAAACCCGCCTGAGCCAATTGGAGATCCAGCAGCACTACATGTTGGACATTTTGGAAAAATTGGAGGCCCAATCGCAGCCTAACAATGCCGACAGCCCAACTTATTCTAGACGGCCCAAACGACATTGAGTTTGAATGATCTTCATGAGGGAGTTTCTCTACCCTTTTTGGACTTTTGTTATTTTTGTGATTTCGGTCTATTTTGTTGTTTTGGGCTTGACAATGAGGGCACTATCCAATTTCAAGTTTGGGGATGGGGTGTACCGAAATCAAATGAAATGAAAAAAAAAATTCCTAGTTCGCTAGACCAAAAATTGAAAAACAAGCAATCATATTGACATAGTTTAATGATGGACATCTATTTTCTTAATTCATCTAATCCTTTTCAGGTATTACTTATTAATGACAATTCAAGTCTAATTAATTTAGGAGACACTTCAAAATAGTAAATCCTCTTTTCACAAAATTGTTGCTTTGAACATCTTTTTTCTTATTTTTCTAAGATTTATCATATTTTGTAGATATTTGATATTTTTTAAACTTAGCCCGAATAAATGCTTGAGACAAACATATTTTTTAGGTAAAGAGTGACATNGGGATGTGTTAGGCCTTGAAAAGACCTAATATTTCACGAGATTTTATTGATAAATTACTTGTGATCAGATAAAGTTTTATTCAAAAAATTGGATTTTTAGGCAAATATAGCGGAAATGCCACAACATCGCAACAACATCTAAAAACGCATATTTTACGTGATTTTTAACGATATTTTTAGATTTTGTATTTTCACAATATTTTGTTCAGATGCAGTTGCAAAGTTTACAGATGGATTGCAGAGCAAGAAAGAAGCTAGAAGAATCACGAAAAAGAAGGAAGAATCAACTTAAATTCAAATTTGGAAACAAGAATATCTTTGAAGATTTGGAAATCTTTCCTAATTTCAACTACTTTCCAAACCGATTAAGATCTTCCTCCAAATCATAACAACCTCTCAAATCTGCTCAAGTTGCACGAAGTCTACATAAAGCAATGAGAGTACCACAAAATGTGTGTGCTAGAATTTGAGAACAAGCTTGCGATCGAGCCTGGGCGTAAACCCGAGGAGGAGGTTGGTGACGGTGATCACGGCGGCGAGGGAACGGAGCTGTGTGAACAACGGTTTTCGACGGCGAGGACCAAAATTCTCTCCCTATACTTTTCATTTTCACTTTCATTGATTTTACAAGTCTTGACAGCATAAGTTTATGAGTTGTTTAGTTTTAATTAAAGTTTAAATTTTTCATATGTTGATTTCCTTAAGTCAATCATAGTTTCTTTCTGAGATTAATTCTAATTTTTTATTCAACCACTAACTTTACTTTTTGCACTTTATTTTCTGCAATTTACTTTCTACATATTAGATTAGATAAAAACCCAATTAAAATGAAGACCAACTTATTCTTTATTCTTTAATTCTTTTTGTAAATATTTAAAGTTAAGATTTTTAGTTTATTTATTTTACTTTGCAATTTATTCTCTGAATTGAAAGTTGACTTATCCTCGTGGGATCGATATTTTTATTACTATAGTTGCAACACGTGCGCTTGTGTTAATTTGTGATTACGTTTACGCGCAACACCACATTGGGCCGAATTTCTGTCACATTTATTTTATTTAATTTTTATCAACAAATAAGTGTTTAAAGAAGGAAGAGAAACAGGCCCAAGAGGAAGAGCGGAAAAATACGGCTAAGTGTTGGATGCGCATTGTTGGAGACCTCGGTCAACCAAGAGTAGCTTCGGTCAACTCAAGGTCTTAGGCCGGTTTTTATCGACCACTTGATTTAATTTTCTGAGTAATCAGGTTATTTGGTCAATGGAAGGTCAAGTTTCAAATTGGCCCGAGCCAATCCCCCGGTGTCCGGATCATGGTCAACTCGAGGTCGCCATTTCAACGAGCTAGTGTGCGCCCATGAGCAACTGCGGATCTTTATTCAAACTGACCATGTGCGCACCTTCATTCAGTCAACCGAGGAGCGTCTGGAGTCTCCCTTTCAAACTAGCCCTCGCCAATCATCCGGTGTACAGAGAGGAGTCAACCTGAGGTCGCCATTTTGAACGAGCCCGCGAGCGCCCACGAGCATATTAGACCTACGTTCAAATTGGCCAAGCGCGCTTCTTCACTCGGTCAACCCAGGAGCGTCAGGATCTTACTTTTCAAATTGGCCTGCGCCAATCTCCCACTGTCCGGAGAGGAGTCAACCCGAGATCGCCATTTTGAACGAGCTCGCACGCGCCCACGAGCCTAACTAATTTATGTTCAACTTGACTGAGTGCGATCTTCACTTGGTCAACCCAGGAGCGTCGGGAGCTTCCATTTCAAATTGGCCCGCGACATATCCCTCGATGCCCGGAGCATGGTCCATTTTGAAAAAGCCGTGTGCGCCCTCCCTTGGTCAACCGAAGGTCTTCCCCGGTCCACCATGGTCTCCATTAAAATTCAGCCGAGCATATCCTTGTTGGTTCCAACCTTCAGCTGAAGAGGAGCATTTTTGGCCCGTAGCACGGTCAACCCTTGGTCACCATTTTGAAAGAGCCACGCGCGCCCTCCCTCGGTCAACTAAAGGTCTTCCCCGGTCCACCACAGTCTCCATTCTAATTCAGCCGCGCATATCCATGCTGGTTCAAACCTTCAGCTGAAGATGAGCGTCTTTGGTCTCACCAAAATGAAGGAAGATCTTTCCCGGTTGATCCAAGGCATCCACCGAATCGAAGGGCTTAGATTAATTCTTTCTCGATTTTCCTTTGAATTTTTATTTAAGTGTATCGACCTTTCACTTAGAAGGAAGAGAGAGAATTTGAACAAAAATTGTGTAAACGCACCTTCTACCTTTGGCACGAGCGATTAATCTAAATCTCCATTTCCCCTTCATTTCATTTCCCCTTCATTTCATTTCCACATTCTAAATCTCCATTTCGCACGAGCGATTTTCTTGTGCGCCGCACACATCCTCAACCCGAGACCCACGTGCGCACACCAGTCCGACACACAACGTGCGAACCCTCCCGGGTTGCACATCATCTTGGTATCAGAGCCAAGAACCATTTTCTTCAAACAATGTTCTCCGAGCCTCGTCAGCCAGAACACAATGTCCAGGAGCCACTAGAAGCCATGAACCGCAGGATGGACGCAATGCTCCAGAGGCTAGATTATATGGCCGCTCGACCCCGACAACAAGAAGCACCCCGGCGCGTACAGAGACCCAGAGCTGGCGGTCCCTGAGCCAACCATCACGGCTCGGACGGATCTGATGATGAGTTCCTCCCGGATCATCATTCGGATCGGGATGAAGAATGAAGGCTCCCAAAATTGAATCTTCCATCATTCAATGGGGACTCAAACGGGGATAAACTTCTCGATTGGGAAAAGGTCGATAAAATTTTTGACCTTTACAACCATTGAGAGAAATTGAAAGTCCAATTAGCATCCTTGGAGCTTACGGACTATGCCAGCATTTGGTGGGATAGTCTAAGAGCCCAAAGGCGGAGAGACCAAACAGAAGACATTACGACGTGGCGGGCCATGAAGACCCCAATGCGGAAACAGTTCGTACCGAGCCATTACCGCCAAGAACTCTTCCTACAATTGCAAGGACTAAAACAAGGTAACTCATCGGTGGATGAGTACCTTACAAATTTCGAGACACTTCAGATTCGGTGTGATTTGGCCGAACCTGAAGAGAAAATTATGGAACAGTTCACCCGAGGGCTACACTGAGATATAGGCAATGTAGTAGAGCTCCAGCCCTTAGAGTCTTTTGATACACTAATTCAAATGGCTCTAAGAGTCGAACGACAAATCAAAAGGAAGGGCAATGCGGTGAGCCATCGCCCAGCTCCCAAGGAGACCACACCTTACCTGCCCGCACCTTGGACAGATGACCGCGACACGACACCAAAGACATGGGCCCCGACACAAATTGTGGACACTAAGCCACAAGACACGGGAGACAAAAAACCGAGGGCCCGTGAGATCCATTGCTTCAAGTGCCTCGGACGAGGCCACATTGCCGCACAATGTCCTAACCGACGAATGATGACCATCCTTGAAGGGACTGAGGAAATTATTAGCGAGGACGAAGGCCAATCCGAGCCCAACGAGGAACCACGCCCGGCAGAAAAAGAGGAAATCTGTCATGCCCAAGATGGGCCTAGACTCATGATGATCCGACCAGTCCTAACAACTCAACAACAACAGGAGGATCATCAACGCACAAATCTTTTTCACACCGGATGCATGATCAAGGAGAAGGTTGTTGGCTTTAAAAGTGTTTTTAAAGCAATCAATTATTTTTTATGATAACTATGTAAGATAAGCATGAAAGATAAAATAAACTACTTTACAATGTTTAAATTAGACTTAACCATTCATGTGAAATACCCTCTTTGAAGGGTACAAATAAAGTCTAACAATTTGTTTAAGTGCTGCAAAAATTTCAAGTATATGCAATATTTTGTGTCGACCCATAAAACCTTGTGTCGACCCTTGTAAAATTCAGAAGCTTAATCATACATACTTTGTGTCGACCCACAGTGTATTGTGTCGACCCCTGTTCAAAACAAAGGTCGAGTCTTTCATTCCTTGTGTAGATCAGAAAATCAGCCCAACGTACAAAATGTGTCGACCCAATGAAATTACTTATGTCAACCTTTACATTCAAATTGTGTCGACCCATCTATACAAATTGTGTCGACCCAAAAAAAGGTAGTGCAGCGTGCAAATCGTGTCGACTCATCCAAACTGTCTGTGTCGACCGTAGAAAAGACATTGTGTCGACCTTACCATGCATCGACCCCTCAAAGCTGAGCCACTTGTCCGTTCAAGACAAAGTGTCGACCCAACTTCAGTTATGTCAACCGCTCCAAGAACAGAAAGATTTGAAGTGTCGGAAAAGCATTGCTTGTGTCAACCGCTGAACATTTGTGTCGACCCTAAAGATTACAGAGAAGAATTTATGTCGACCGCACAAAATTTATGTCGACCGATCTTACCAATGGCTATATCTTTGCTGTGTCTAACGGATAGTGCATGTGTCAATGCCAACAGCGTGTGTCGACCCAATTCGGCAGCAAACTATAAAAGGATGAAGCAAGCTCATCTTGAGTAGCGATTTTTTTCAAGAAAATTTAAGACCCAATTTTTTTAGAGAGAAAAACACGCCCAAAACTCTGCCAAATTTATTTTCAAATATCTCTCTTACTCTCTCATCCTTGTATTCATCTTTGATCATCATTCTTGTGATCGAGAGAGTCGATTTAGAAACCGCAAACTTCTTAAACATTCTTGTTGAGAAATTCGTGTAAAGGGGTGACACCTCTGATAAAGAAGAGTCAACTTGTAGAGGTTTGATTGAGACCCATAAGATCAATCAAGTGAAGGATCTTCAAGGAGAAACCTTGAAGCGCGGACGTAGGCAGGTGTTGGCCGAACCGCGAGGACAAATCGGTGTTAATATCTCTCTCTGTCAACTTCTATAATTGTTGATTATGCTTGCATATTGAATTGATAACTAAATCAAGAAGAGATAATTGTTAAACTCTTGAACTTATGAAAAATTATTATTAACCTAATTATTATTAACGATTTTAATATCTTGAAATCTAAGCAATTGAAAAAGGAACATGACATGTTAATGAAAGAGCATGAGCGTAAAGTTAATCCCTTGGAAAATGAAATGAGTAGATTAAAGAGGGAAAATAATGATTTGAATGGCATAGTTCTGAAGTTTACTAATGGAAGGAAAAATTTAAACATGCTTCTTGGTAAACAAAGAATAACCTTTGATAAAGCAGACATAGGTTACAAAGAAGAAAAAGAAGTATGAAAACTTCTTTGAAAAACCAAAACCTTGCCATGTATGTAATAAAATAGGCCATACCTCCTTTGTATGTCCTTTGAAATTAAGAGACAAAAATCAAAGGTTTGTTCAAAAATGGGTTCCCAACGGAACCAATGCTAACCCTCTAGGACCCAAAATGGTTTGGGTTGTAACAACCCTCATTTATTTTATGAATTTTGTGATTTTGAAATGAAAGCATTTAAGATTATTTTTATGAATGTCGCTTAAATATTAGAGTGTTAAGGTATTTTGGATATTGGTGAATTAGTAGTTTGAAGGTGATGAAGGAAATATGAATTAGAGGTTGACACAATTGTGTACTTTAGGTCGACCCCAGGATTTAGGAGGGGTCGACACAATTGAATACTTTAGGTCGACCCCAGAATTTAAGAGGGGTCGACACAAGCCACTCTCGGGAACACTTTTGGTCGACCCCAGGACCGAGCGGTTGACACAAATGACTCTCGGGAACTTCCTTCGGTCGACACAACGGACGAGCGGTCGACACTTTCCCGATTTGAGTTGAAAAGTCAACAAAAACTTAGAGAAATCATGATGGATGGATGTGAGAGAAACATCGATTTTTGTTAAATTAATGATACAAGAAGGCATGGTCTGCCATTTCCCTACCAGCACGACTCCTTCTCCCTAATTACTTTAAGTTATCACGTCGTGGAGGGGGAGAGTGAGATTAAGAAAGAAAGAAGTATTGTGAGGTGAAAACTCTGAAGTTTTTGTGGAGACTAAAGTTTAAGGTAATTTTTCTATCATCTGAGTTTCTTTTAGGTTCAGTAAGGATAATATGATGGTATTGGTTGAATTGATGGATAAAAATGAAGGATTTCATGTAGGTTGTTAGAAAATTGGTTGGTTATGTGCAAAGTTAGAGTTTTTGAGATTCGGTCATATTGTAGCACGAATTTGAGTTTATTTTTTTCATAAGAGTTAGAGTAAACTCTTAGAGTAATTTATAGCCATTGGAATCACTCAATTCGAAGCTATGTAGACAAAGTTATGGATGTTGTAAGTCAGTGTACAAAAACTAGGGAGAGCTGCGGTCGACCCCTTATAGGTTATGGTCGACCGATTCTCGATTTAAAAATGCAGGCTCTCTGTTTTGTCAACATGGGTTGACCCCTTATAGGTTGGGTCGACCGGTCCTTGATTTCCAGAGTTGAATACTCGTTGTTATGACAACATTGATCAACACTTTACGCTACGTTAGTTTTATGAACTTGGTGTCTTCTAAGAAGTTATAGTAGACTCTTTAAGGAATAATTTGACACCTTAATCATCAGAAATGGATCATTATCAAGGAAGTTATAGTCATTTGAAGTTGGAATACAAAGTTAAGACTTTATGCAATTTCTGATCCTTATATGATTTATATGTTTAGGTCATTTATTAGATTAAAAAGGGACTCAATGAGATTGATTCAAGAAAACCGATAAGGTAAGTTAATGTTGCATGCGATTGGCCCTAAGAGGACTACATTACAAAGATTAGGATTTTATGATTTTGGAATATGCTGGATTGTTTGGGGTGTACTACACAATACACCGACCTCAATTTATTTGAGGATATGTTTGTGTGTCATGTTTGATGATTGATTGATTTTTTGCATTAGAACAAAG